>JAHHZJ010000649.1:0-22150 GCA_021437245.1 Aegilops speltoides | reverse complement strand
GATGTGCATTACCGAGAGGGCCCAGAGATACCTCACCGACAATCGGAGTGACAAAACCTAATCTCAAATCGCCAACCCAACATCTACCTTTGGAGACACCTGTAGTACTCCTTTATAATCACCCGATTACGTTGTGACGTTTGGTAGCACCAAAGTGTTCCTCCGTAAACGGAGTTGCATAATCTCATAGTTACAGGAACATGTATAAGTCATGGATAAAAGCAGTAGCAACATACTAAACGATCGTGTGCTAAGCTAATGGAATGGGTCATGTCAATCAAATCATTCTGCTAATGATGTGACCTTGTTAATCAAATAACAACTCTTTGTTCATAGTCAGGAAACATAACCATCTTTGATTAACAAGCTAGTCTAGTAGATGCATACTAGTGACATCTTGTTTGTTTATACATTCACACATGTATCATGTTTCCAGTTAATACAATTCTAGCATGAATGATAAACATTTATCATGAAATAAGGAAATAAATAATAACTTTATTATTGCCTCTAGGGCATATTTCCTTCAGTCTCCCACTTGCACTAGAGTCAATAATCTAGATTACATAGTAATGATTCTAACACCCATGGAGTCTTGGTGCTGATCATGTTTTGCTCGTGGAAGAGGCTTAGTCAACGGTCTGCAACATTCAGATCCGTATGTATCTTGCAAATCTCTATGTCTCCCACCGGACTAAGTCCGGATGGAATTGAAGCGTCTCTTGATGTGCTTGGTCCTCTTGTGAAATCTGGATTCCTTCGCTAAGGCAATTGCTCGATATTGTCACGAAGATTTTCATTGGACCCGATGCACTAGGTATGACACCTAGATCGGATATGAACTCCTTCATCCGCACTCCTTCATTAGCTGCTTCGAAGCTGCTATGTATTCCGCTTCACATGTAGATCCCGCCTGACGCTTTGTTTAGAACTGCACCAACCGACAGCTCCTCCGTTTAGTGTAAATCGTATCCGGTCTGCGATTTAGAATCGTCCGGATCGGTGTCAAAGCTTGCGTCAACGTAACCGTTCGATGAGCTCTTTGTCACCTCCATATACGAGAAACATATCCTTAGTCCTTTTCGGTATTTCAGGATGTTCTTGACCGCTGTCCATGATCCACTCTGGATTACTTTGGTACCTCCTGCTAGGCTTATAGCAAGGCACACATCAGGTCTGTACACAGCATTGCATACATGATAGAGCCTATGGCTGAAGCATAGGAACATCTTTCATTTTCTCTCTATCTTCTGCGTTGGTCGGGCATTGAGTCTTACTCAACTTCACACCTTGTAACACAGGCAAGAACCCTTTCTTTGCTTGATCCATTTTGAACTTCTTCAAAATTTTGTCAAGGTATGTGCTTTGTGAAAGTCCAATCAAGCGTCTTGATCTATCTCTATAGATCTTAATGCCCAATATGTAAGCAGCTTCACCGAGGTCTTTCATTGAAAAACTCTTATTCAAGTATCCCTTTATGCTATCCAGAATTCTATATCATTTCCGATCAGCAATATGTCATCTACATATAATATCGAAATGCTCTGAGCTCCCACTCACTTTCTTGTAAATCAGAGCTTCTCCAAAAGTCTGTACAAACCCAAATGCTTTGATCACACTATCAAAGCGTTTATTCCAACTCGAGATGCTTGCACCAGTCCATAGATGGATCGCTGGAGCTTGCACACTTTGTTAGCTCCTTTTGGATCGATAAAACCTTCTGTTGCATCATATACAACTCTTCTTCCGTAAATCCATTCAGAATGCAGTCTTTACATCCATTTGCCAAATTTCATAATCATAAAATGCGGCAATTGCTAACATGATTCGGACGGACTTAAGCATCGCTTCGGGTGAGAAGGTCTCATCGTAGTCAATCCCTTGAACTTGTCGAAAACCTTTTGCGACAAGTCGAGCTTTATAGACGATAACATTACCGTCGGCGTCGGTCTTCTTCTTGAAGATCCACTTGTTTTCTATTGCTTGCCTACCCTCGGTCAAGTCAACCAAAGTCCATACTTTGTTTTCATACATGGATCCCATCTCAGATTTCATGGCCTCAAGCCATTTTATGGAATCTGGGCTCACCATCGCTTCTTCATAGTTCGTAGGTTCATCATGATCTAGTAGCATGACTTCCGAACAGGATTACCGTACCACTCAGTGCGGATCTTACTCTGGTTGATCTACGAGGTTACAGTAGTAACTTGATCTGAAGTTTCATGATCAACATCATCAACTTCCTCACTACTTGGTGTAGGTGTCTCGAAACTGGTTTCTGCGATTTAACTACTTTCAAGTAAGGGAGAAGGTACTATTAGCTCATCAAGTTCCACTTTCCTCCCACTCACTTCTTTCGAGAGAAACTCCTTCTCTAGAAAGGATCCATTCTTAGCAACGAATGTCTTGCCTTCGGATCTGTGATAGAAGGTGTACCCAACTGTCTCCTTTGGGTATCCTATGAAGACACATTTCTCCGATTTGGGTTCGAGCTTATCAGGTTGAAGCTTTTTCACATAAGCATCGCATCCCCAAACTTTAAGAAACGACAACTTTGGTTTCTTGCCAAACCACAGTTCATAAGGTGTCGTCTCAACGGATTTTGACGGTGTTCTATTCAGCGTGAATGCGGCCGTCTCTAGAGCATAACCCCAAAACGATAGCGGTAAATCTGTAAGAGACATCATAGATCGCACCATATCTAGTAAAGTGCGATTACGACGTTCGGACACACCATTACGTTGTGGTGTTCCGGTGGCGTGAGTTGCGAAACTATTCCGCATTGTTTCAAATGTAGACCAAACTCGTAACTCAAATATTCACCTCCACGATCGATCGTAGAAATTTAATTTTCTTGTTACGATGATTTTCAACTTCACTCTGAAATTCTTTGAACTTTTCAAACGTTTCAGACTTATGTTTCATTAAGTAGATATACCCATATCTGCTTAAGTCATCTGTGAAGGTGAGAAAATAACGATATCCGCCACGAGCCTCAACATTCATCGGACCACATACATCCGTATGTATGATTTCCAACAAATCTGTTGCTCTCTCCATAGTACCGGAGAACGGTGTTCTAGTCATCTTGCCCATGAGGCACGGTTCGCAAGTGCCAAGTGATTCATAATCAAGTGACTCCAAAAGTCCATCAGTATGGAGTTTCTTCATGCGCTTTACACCGATATGACCTAAACGGCAGTGCCACAAATAAGTTGCACTATTATTATCAACTCTGCATCTTTTGGCTTCAACATTATGAATATGTGTATCACTACTATCGAGATTCATCAGAAATAGACCACTCCTCAAGGGTGCATGACCATAAAAGATATTACTCATATAAATAGAACAACCATTATTCTCTCGATTTAAATGAATAACCGTCTCGCATCAAACAAGATCCAGATATAATGTTCATGCTCAACGCAGCACCAAATAACAATTATTTAGGTCTAAAACTAATCCGAAGGTAGATGTAGAGGTAGCGTGCCGACCGCGATCACATCGACTTTGGAACCATTTCCCACGCGCATCGTCACCTCGTCCTTTGCCGTGTTAAGCAATCCGTAGTCCTGCTTTGAGTTGCAAATATTAGCAATGAACCAGATCAAATACCAGTGCTATCTGCGAGCTCTAGTAAGGTACACATCAATAACATGTATATCACATATACCTTTGTTCACCTTGCCATCCTTCTTATCCGCCAAATACTTGGGGCAGTTCCGCTTCGGTGACTACCGCTTGCGGTAGAAGCACTCGATTTCAGGCTTAGGTCCAGACTTGGGTTTCTTCTCTGAGCAGCAACTTGCTTGCTGTTCTTCTTGAAGTTCCTTCTTCTTCCCTTTGCCTTTCTTCTTGAAACTAGTGGTCTTATTGACCATCAACACTTGATGCTCCTTCTTGATTTCTACCTCCGCAGCCTTTAGCATTGCGAAGAGCTCGAGCATAGTCTTTACTAACCCTTGCATATTATAGTTCATCACGAAGCCTTTGTAGCTTGGTGGCGGTGATTGAAGAATTCATCAATGACACAATCATCCGGAAGATTAACTCCCAATTGTGTCAAGTGATTGTAGTACCCGGACATTACGAGTATATGCTCACTAATGTAACTGTTCTCCTCCATCTTGCAGCTATAGAACTTATTGGAGACTTCATATCTCTCAATCCGGGCATTACATTGGAATATCAACTTCAACTCTGGAACATCTCATATGCTCCATGACGTTCAAAACGTCGTTGAAGTCCCGGTTCTAAGCCGTAAAGCATGGCACATCGAACTATAGAGTAGTCATCAGCTTTGCTCGCGGGACGTTCTTAACGTCGTCGGTTACATCAGCAGCAGGCACGCACCCAGCGGTGCATCCAGGCGTAACTCTTACATGCAGCAATGAGGATAATCCTCGAGTTACGGACCCAGTCCGTGTAATTGCTACCATCATCTTTCAACTTTGCTTTCTCAAGGAACGCATTAAAATTCAACGGAACAACAAAGACGAGCCATCTATCTACAATCAAACATAAACAAGCAAGATACTATCGGTACTAAGTTCATGATAAATTTAAGTTCAATTAATCATATTACTTAAGAACTCCCACTTAGAAAGACATCTCTCTAGTCATCTAAGTGATCACGTGATCCAAATCAACTAAACCATAACCGATCATCACGTGAAATGGAGTAGTTTTCAATGGTGAACATCTTATGTTGATCATATCTACTATATGATTCACGCCGACCTTTCGGTTTCCGTGTTCGAGGCCATATCTGCATATGCTAGGCTCGTCAAGTTTAACCCGAGTATTCTGCGTGTGCAAAACTGGCTTGCACCCGTTGTAGATGGACGTAGAGCTTATCACACCCGATCATCACGTGGTGTCTGGGCACGACGAACTTTGGCAACGGTGCATACTCGGGAGAACACTTCTTGATAATTTAGTGAGAGATCATCTTATAATGCTACCGTCAATCAAAGCAAGATAAGATGCATAAAAGGATAAACATCACATGCAAATCAATATAAGTGATATGATATGGTCATCATCATCTTGTGCTTCATGATCTCCATCTTGCAGCACCACCATGATCACCATCGCCACCGGGCGCGACACCTTGATCTCCATCGTAGCATCGTTGTCGTCTCGCCAATCTTATGCTTCTCGACTATCGCTACCGCTTAGTGATAAAGTAAAGCATTACAGAGCGATTGCATTGCATACAATAAGCGACAACCATATGGCTCCTGCCATTGCCGATAACCGGTTACAAAACATGATCATCTCATACAATAAAATATAGCATCACGTCTTGACCATATCACATCACAACATGCCCTGCAAAAACAAGTTAGGCGTCCTCTACTTTGTTGTTGCAAATTTTACGTGGCTGCTACGGGCTTAAGCAAGATCCAGTCTCACCTCGCATCAAAACCACAGCGATACTTCGTCAAATAGACTCGTTTTAACCTTCTCAAGGACCGGCGTAGCCACACTCGGTTCAACTAAAGTGAGAGAGACAGCACCCACCAGTCACCTTTAAGCAACGAGTGCTCGTGGCGGTGAAACCAGTCTCGCGTAAGCGTCTGGCGTAATGTCGGTCCAGGCCGCTTCATCTCACAATACCGCTGAACCAAAGTATGACATGCTGGTAGGTAGTATGACTTGTATCGCCCACAACTCACTTGTGTTCTACTCGTGCAAAACATCAAACCATAAAACCTAGGCTCGGATGCCATGTTGGGGAACGTAGTAATTTCAAAAATTTCCTACGCACACGGAAGATCATGGTGATGTATAGCAACGAGAGGGGAGAGTGTTGTCTCGTACCCTCGTAGACCCGGCGAAGCGATCTAACGTAGAGGAAGTAGTCGTCGTTCTCCTCGCGATCCGACCGATCCCGGCGCCGTTACTCGGCGCCCGAGTTCTTGACACACGTACAGCTCGATGGCGTCCCTCGTACTCGATCCAGCCGAGTGTCGAGGAGAGTTCCGGCCTGACGGCGTGGTGACGATCTTGATGTTTCACTGCGCAGGGCTTCGCCTAAGCTTGCGACAGTATAACCGAGGTGGAATATGGTGGAGGGGCACCGACACGGCTAAGGAACGATCCAAAGATCAAACTTGTGTGTTCTAGGGTGCCCCCTGCCCCGTATATAAAGGAGGGAGGGGGGCGGCCGGCCTAGCTAGGCGCGCCGGGAGGAGTCCTACTCCTACCGAGTAGGACTCCCCCTTCCTAGTTGGATTAGGTTTGGGGGAGGGAGAGGAGAGGGCGCCCCCCTCCTGTCCTATTCGGACTAGGGGAGAGGGCGCGACCACCTCCTGGCCGGCCCTCCTCTTCTCCCTCGAGGCCCACCGAGGCCCATTTACCTCCCGGGGTTCCGGTAACCTCCGGTTTTCCCAGAAATTCCGTTTTACGGAACCATTCGAACTCCAAACATAGGCTTCCAATATATCAATCTTTATGTCTCGACCATTCCGAGACTCCTCGTCATGTCCGTGATCACATCCGGGACTCGAACTTCTTCGTACATCAAAATACATAAACTCATAATAAGCATCATCGAAACCTTAAGCGTGCGGACCCTACGGTTCGAGAACAATGTAGACATGACCTAGAACTATTCACGGTCAATAACCAATAGCGGGACCTGGATGCCCATATTGGTTCCTACATATTCTACGAAGATCTTTATCGGTCGACCGCATAACAACATCGTTGTTCCCTTTGTCATCGGTATGTTACTTGCCCGAGATTCGATCGTCGGTATCCAATACCTAGTTCAATCTCGTTACCAGCAAGTCTCTTTACTCGTTCCGTAATACATCATCTCACAACTAACTCATTAGTTGTAGTGCTTGCAAGGCTTCAGTGATGTGCATTACCGAGAGGGCCCAGAGATACCTCACCGACAATCGGAGTGACAAAACCTAATCTCGAAATACGCCAACCCAACATCTACCTTTGGAGACACCTGTAGTACTCCTTTATAATCACCCGATTCGTTGTGACGTTTGGTAGCACCAAAGTGTTCCTCCGTAAACGGAGTTGCATAATCTCATAGTTACGAGGAACATGTATAAGTCATGGATAAAAGCAGTAGCAACATACTAAACGATCGTGTGCTAAGCTAATGGAATGGGTCATGTCAATCAGATCATTCTGCTAATGATGTGACCTTGTTAATCAAATAACAACTCTTTGTTCATAGTCAGGAAACATAACCATCTTTGATTAACAAGCTAGTCTAGTAGATGCATACTAGTGACATCTTGTTTGTTTATACATTCACACATGTATCATGTTTCCAGTTAATACAATTCTAGCATGAATGATAAACATTTATCATGAAATAAGGAAATAAATAATAACTTTATTATTGCCTCTAGGGCATATTTCCTTCACCTGTTGGCCTGACCGGAGGTCTACTTCCCGCCTCGCCGGCGGTCCCTGTGTGTGGGGCGTCGCCTCCTGTGGACGCCCCCCCCCTCCAGCCTCGTCTCCCCCCGCCACCGTCATCTCCTCGCCGCCCGACGCGCCTCCGGCCCCGCCGTCTCCTCGGGCCCCTTCTGGGGCATGCTCTTCGGCCTCGGGTGCGCTCTCTCCCCCTCAGGTTGCTCCTCCATCCCCGATCCAGAGCCCCTTAAGTTGTGCTGGGCCGGGGCTGGTGGCCTCTCCCTCGTCGCCTCCTGGGGAGGGGGCGGCCCGGATCATCACCCCCCTGGCAGCCCAGCCTCCCCCTCCGCGGTCCGCCGCCTACTCCCGCCGCGGCCGGTCGGCTTCCTCCCTCCGAGCGGGCAGAGCTTCGCGCTGCCGCCCGCAACCTGAAGCCAGGTACGCCCGCCGCTTCCCCCTCTACTGCGACCTGTTCTTTCTCTGCTCTTGAATCTGTTCCTCTGGGCCATCTCGCCAAAGTGGCCGCCGATTCCGCGATCATCTTCCGTGGGGAGGTGCCCCCCCCTCGCCCAGGTAGCGGCCATCAGGGCCCGGGAGATTCTTGACGGGAAACTGGCAGAGGCCCGCGCGGCCCTCGCTGTTCCCCCTGCCCCTACTCCACCTAGGGGTTCTTCCCCCCTCCTCGGATGCGGCAGATGGTTCCCCCTCCCTCGGGGGCCGGGCTGGAGATCCGGGGACGCACCCGCTCCCGCATGGCGGCTCTTCGCGCGCTTAGCGCATCCTGTGTCTTGGGGTCAAGCAGCCCCCCAATGGCCCCTTGATGCGTGCCCTCTTCTGGAACATCCGCGGCTTCGGCCATGATGGCCGCCGCCGCCAGTTAGTGGAGTACATGCGAGATGAGCACATTGACCTCGTGGCTGTGCAGGAGACCATGCGTCGGGACTTTGCGCTCCCTGAGCTCGACCGGCTGAGCTCTCACCTATTTGCGTGGCACTGGATCCCTTCTAGTGGGAGCGCGGGCCACTCGGGCGGCATCCTCTTAGGTGTGAAGGATGCCACCTTTGAGGTGGGCAGCATGGATCGGGGCGAATTCTTCGTTAGCATGGAAATCTTCGAGAGATCGCAAAACTTCAAATGGGAGATCATCATAGTCTATGGTCCGGCCGACCATAGTAGGTCGGCCTCCTTCCTGGAGGAGCTTCAACGGAAAATCTCGGCCGCCTCCCTCCCCGTAGTTGTCGGGGGGGACTTCAATCTGCTGCGATTTGCGGAAGACAAGAACAATGGCAATTGAGGGAGTCCTGGACTAGGGGGTGTCCGGACAGCCGGACTATCAATATCCGCCGGACTCCCAGACTACGAAGATAGAAGATTGAAGACTCCGGCTCGTGTCCGGAAGGTACTTTCCTTGGCATGGAAGGCAAGCTTGGCAATACGGATATGTGGATCTCCTACCATTGTAACCGACTCTGTGTAACCCTAGCCTCTCCGGTGTCTATATAAACCGGAGAGGCCTTAGTCCGTAGGACGAACATGACATCTCAACAATCATACCATAGGCTAGCTTCTAGGGTTTAGCCTCCTTGATCTCGTGGTAGATCTACTCTTGTACTACCCATATCATCAATATTAATCAAGCAGGACGTAGGGTTTTACCTCCATCGAGAGGGCCCAAACCTGGGTAAAAACACTGTGTCCCTCGTCTCTTGTTACCATCCGCCTAGACGCACAGTTCGGGACCCCCTACCCGAGATCCGCCGGTTTTGAAACCGACATTGGTGCTTCCATTGAGAGTTCCTCTGTGTCGTCCCCAATAGGCTCGATGGCATCTTCAACCATCAACGTTGTCCAGGGTGAGACTTTTCTCCCCGGGCAGATCTTCATATTCGGCGGCTTTACACTGCGGGCCAATTCTCTTGGCCATCTGGAGCAGATCGAAAGCTACGCCCCTGGCCGTCAGGTCAGATTCGGAAGCTTGAACTTCACGGCCGATGACCGCGGAGACTTGATCTCCGACGGACTCAAGCCACAGCCAAGCGCGCCGCACTGCGACGATGGGCATAATCTATCTCTGCCGCCGGACAGTGCTTTGGTGGCCGCACTCGGATCCGCTCCGGCCACTAGCCCGGAGCCGATTGCCCATGCCGAGGGCCGGCGGATAGACGCCGCCCTGGGGGCTTCAACATCCACGGCGATGGAGCCGAATACCAATCTTGTCCCCTGCGAAACTCGTGATCCCGAGGCGCCGGACTCCGAGCCTCCCGCGCCCCTACCAATCAAATCGGATTGGGCGCCGGTTATGGAATTCACCGCCGCGGACATCTTCCAACATTCGCCTTTTGGCGATATCCTGAATTCTCTGAAGCATCTCTCGCTATCAGGAGAATCCTGGCCGGACTATGGCCAGGGCGGTTGGAGTTCGGACGACGAAGAAATTCAGAGCCCACCCACCACCCACCTTATAGCCACTGTCGAAGATTTAACCGACATGCTAGACCTCGACTCCGACGACATCGACGCTATGGACGACGATGCCGGAGATTTAACAGACCCAGCGCCAGAAGGCTTTGGAAAACCACCTCGTCATCTGACGTCTACATGGTGGATACCCCAAAAGAAGGGGATGGCGAAATGCAGCGGCGGAAGATTCTCTAAAGAAGCAGCCCAAACGCCGGCGTCAGTGGCGCCGCTCTAAATCCAGCCACAACAAGAATATAGATTCCGGCACAGGAAATAACAATACCCCGGAGAGTGCCGAAGACAACCCCCTCCAGCACGACTCAGCGCAGGAGGATGCAGAAGCAAGCCCTGACGAAAGGGCGCCAGAAGAAAAGGTTGAGGATCAAAGCTATGTACCTCCCTCCGAAGACGAAATAAGCCTCAATGACGACGAACTCGTCGCACCCGAGGAGCCCGTCGAACAAGAGCTTTTCAAGCGCAGGCTCATCGCTACAGCAAGAAGCCTGAAGAAGGAAAAATGGAAGCTCAACACAGCGGAAGACGAGCTCCAGACAAGATGGAGCAAAGTACTCAAAACTGCAGATAAATACGGCAACGGCCACCAATCGAAGAGCTACCCGAAGCGCAAGCTGCTTCACGAATTCGACGAGGAGGCCATAGAGCCCCCACCGTCCAACGGCCCAGCCAGGTCCATCTACGGACCCAAACAAGCCCCAAGAAGCAAAGCAACACGTCAAGTGTCCGACGATTGCGGCACATACAAGTACAGGGGCGCCGCACACCCACTATGCTTCACCGACGAGGTGCTGGATCACGAATTCCCAGCAGGGTTTAAACCCATAAACATAGAAGCCTACGATGGAACAACAGACCCTGGAGTCTAGATAGAAGACTATATATTGCATATACATATGGCCAGAGGAGACGATCTCCACGCCATAAAATATCTACCCCTCAATCTCAAAGGGCCAGCCCGTCATTGGCTCAAAAGCCTCCCGAAAAACATTGTTGGAGTTGGGAAGAGCTCGAGGAAGCATTTAGAGCAAATTTTCAAGGGACTTATGTCCGGCCTCCGGATGCAGTGACCTAAGTCACATAACTCAACAGCCCGAGAGTCAGTGCGAAATGCGGAACAGGTTCCTTACCAAAAAGAACCAAATAGTCGACTGTCCGGACGCCGAAGCCTTAGCAGCTTTCAAGCACAATGTCCGAGACGAATGGCTCGCCAGACACCTCGGTCAAGAGAAACCGAGGACAATGACCGCATTAACAAGCCTCGTGACCCGCTTCTGCGCAGGGGAGGATAGCTGGCTAGCAAGAAGCAGCACCAGCGACCCAAGTACATCCGAGATAAGAGATGGAAATGGAAAATCACGGCGCAGAAAAGAACTGCGCCGGAACAAAGAGAAAAGCCCAAAGAGCGCGGCAGTCAACGCCGGATTTAAAAGCTCACGGCCAAATAATAAAGCTCACCCCCTAAAGGATGACAGTGATGAACTGTCTAACCTACACAAAATTCTGGGTCGGGTATGTCAAATCCACAGTACCCCCGGAAGGCCCGCAAATCACACCCACAGGGATTGTTGGGTTTTCAAACAGTCCGGCCGATTAAATGCCGAACACAAGGGGCTCGACGCGTCAAGCGAAGAAGATAAACCCGCCAAGAGGGCACCGAAAACAAAAACTTTCCCACAAGGGGTCAAAGCGATAAACTCACTTCATGTGAGGACACGGAAAAACAGTCGCGGCACTTTCTAAAAAGAGCCTCACACGGTCCAACCCAGCAGACCGTAGAGATTGGATATCAAAACCAGTCACTTTCGACCACCTGGACTACTCCAGAAGCGTTCGAAGCGCGGGACGGACTCCCCTGATATTGAATCCGATAATAGACGGATTGCAATTCACAAACGTCCTAATGGACGGAGGCAGTGACTTAAACCTTCTATATTCAAACACAATCCGTCGGATGGGGATAGACCCCACCAAAATTAGACACAGCCGCACTTCCTTCAAACGAGTGACGCCAGGCCCTTACGCCAAGTGCACAGGCTCGATATTACTAGCAGTCGGGTTCGGATCGCCGAACAACTTTCGACGCAAAAAATTAATTTTTCATATCGTCCCATTTAAAAGTGAATATCAAGCACTGTTGGGATGAAAGGCTTTTGTCCGCTTCAACGCCATACCGCATTACGCGTCTCTTACACTCAAGATGCCCGGTCCACATGGCGCAATTTCAGTGCGAGGGTCACTTAAAGACCCCGGACTCGGATAGACGAATCCGGACTCAGCAGGCTAGGGGCTCCCTAGCCGCATACCCTTTTCACAGGGGGCTACGCGCACAGCCGATCGCGGTTTCATATAAACCTTGCTTTAATTATTTATATTTTTTCTTTTGCATATTTTTCGCACGAACTGTTTCTAAAACTAAACGTTCCTCTCTTTCTACAGATGAACAATGTGCGTACCCGTCCAGATAACGGCGCCAGCGGAGACACAGCGCAGACGTGCGGTGAGGACCCGTTGCAAGGATTCTTTTCAGATTAAGACCTGCGTGAGACCTTTTTATTACTGTCTCTTGTTGTTACTCTCCTTGGCTCCTTCCTATAGCCAAAGCGAGCTGGCGCTTTGGCATCGGCGCGTCGAAGACCATGCCGTACACGGACACAAGGGCTTAGGGCATAATTCGACCATTATCATAAAGTCCGAACACCTTCGGAGTGTTCGCATCTCGAGTTAGGCATTATATGCATCAGCTCGAATCATGTCTTTGGTCAAATGTTGGGTTTGCCCGGCTCCTGTGTTTTGCTGCCTTCGTTCAGTATCACCCGGCTAACGCGGCACCGGAGAACTATGCGATTGTGCCCCGATTCGGCTGGCGAGCACCTCAGTAGAGAAAGCCGAAAACTGACTGTCATGATATAGCGAGAGTCTGGTCAGCCACTTGATCGACTATCGGAATGTTTAGAATTCCCCGCTTTGACGAAGGACCGTTTCCCGGTCAGACACATACGCACCCCGAGTACGGAGATGTGCGGTGTCATCAGGGGCTATATCGTAGCCCCACCCTCGAGCTCCATTGGCTAAGTGAAAGAAATAAAGCATCATAGTCCGGATTGCCTCGTTCACTATGCTACCACCTCCTTAAAACAGGACCGAGACGTCGGATTAAGTGTGAAAACGCGCTATTTTGCGAACACCCCAACACCTTGTGCAAGGGGGCTGAAGCCGAAGACTGCATCTTTCAGGTTATACACAAGTATACGTAAACGGCCGCACAGGAGAAGTTTTACTACTTGGAAGCACAAGTATAAAAAGCATTCATACTATAACCATTGATCTACAAGTTAATGCGTTCAATTGAACGTTACATTTTTCGAAACATCTGCGACTCTATTACACGGCGCCACGCATAACTTCCCGAAATAATGCTCGGCAGAAGCGGTTTCCATCGAACCTGGCAGCAACAACAGCGGCGGCATCCATCTCCGGACACTGCGCCTTCACACGGGCCAGAGCCATCCGCGCGCCCTCGATGCAGGCCGACCGTTTCATCTCCTTGATATGCGGCACCGCCCCAAGGAATTGCTGCAGTAGGCCGAAGTAGCTCGTCGCCTTGGACCTCTCTAGCCATAGATGGGCCACGATGTCAGTCATAGCCAGCCCGGACAATCTATTTAGTTCGGCCCATTCGGCCAACATGTCCGTCAGCGGAAGAGGGCGATCCGGACTATGGAATTGAGACCAATATAACTCTTCCGTCTCGTGATCCCCCTGGCTCCGGAAGTGCTTAACGGCATCAGCCGCAATTGCAGCCAAGTCCATATACGGATCCTCCGAACTCCACAGCCGCTCAAATTGAGCGTACTTGGCATCCATAAACCGGCGACGCATAAGAAACGGCTTGCCAGCCGTGATTTCTCCGGCTTGGCGCAGCTCCTCCTTCATAGCCCGCATCGCAGAACGGGCATCCTTGGCTACGGCGGTGGCCTTCTTCAGGTCTTCCTGCTCCGATAAGCGCTCCTTTTCAAGAGCCTCATTGCGGTCGGTAGCATCCTTTAAATTCTTGGCCAATTCGGCCACCTCCGCCCTGCTTAGGCAGTGTGCAGCCTTCTCGGCCTTCAACTCTTCGGCCGCCCTCGCGGCAGCCACGTCACTCCTTCGGGCTTGCTCCTTAGCTAGAGCAAGTTCGGCCCGAAGGCTCTCCACAGCAGCAGCACTGTCTGTATTAACAGCATATAATTTATCAGAGGCGGGCTTGGACCCACTCAATAAAGCGGCTGCGGAGAATTTATTTACCTTGCGACTCGTTAAGTCACTGATTGACAAGTGCGATGTCAGCATCTGCCACGTCAAGTTGTCGACTTAATTCGGCAAACTCACTAGTCCGGCTGGGCCCCGGACTATGCGCCACCTGTATCAGAACGGCGGTATTCATTACCTGAGATGTTGATATTTTGATCCTCGGCACGCTGTTGTTCTCGACAACCTACCGAGTCTCAGGGGCTACTATCTATACAGGACGCATTTTTTATATGCAATACTGTTAAAAGACAAAGGGGTGCATCATTTTCACATACCTCGAATCCCGCCAGCAAGCTCATTGCGGCATTATGCAATCCGCTTTCAGCGGACGAAATCCTTCCGACCACCATACGCATTAATGCGCGGTGATCTTCTGAAATGGACGCGCTCTCAAGCAAACTCTTGATTCTCGGCGGACTCGATGGGTGCGAACTCTCGGCCCCTCCGGACTCGAGGACGCCCTCCGTGGCGACACTTGGGCTCGCTTTGCCTCATCGGCAGCGCGGCGAGACGGAGTGACGCTCTCCATCATCTCCTAAGAAGGTCCCCGAGGATGAACTCATCTGAGGCGGCTGCAGATCCGAACTGCGATATAAATATTTCGTTACCTCTGAAGCATAAACGAAGGTACTTCCTTATTAAACTTCCTCTTTCATACTCACGGCTCGTTGGAGGGCTGGTCCTTCGGCGATGATTGCGCGTCCGGATTCTCTCCGGACGCCGGACCCCCCGGTGAGGATTTCTTCCCACGCTTAGGGGCTTTGACATCCGGATCTTCGGAGGCGGTCCTCTTCTCCCTCTGAAGGGAGGGATGCTTGGTTCCCTCCTCTTCATTCGCCCCTTTGGGCGAAGTATTAGCTCCTTTATCTCCCCCGTCGCCCCCCTCTGTGGGCGCAACCTCCAACATTCTGACCAGCACGGGCTCCAGTGCGGTCTCTAGGAGGGGGGCCGGACACCTTATCAGCCTTGATCGCGCCACCCATTCCTGTAAAGAATAAAGGGTCAGGAGACGATCTTTTGAAAGGCATAGAAATTGAATGTCCGGGCTCTGAGCTATTTACCTGAGTATCCGGGCGATCGGGCTTAGGCCAGCGTCCTCGGCCGAATCCGGACACGCCACCTGCGGTCCGAAGAACAGCTCGTACATCTCCGTGGGTGTCGCACCCATAAAATGCTGGAGAATACGAGGTCCCTCCGGATTGAACTCCCACAAACGGAGAGGACGGCGTTTGCGGTAGGAGGTGCACGATTAGCATGACTGCATCACCTTGACCAGGTCGATCTCCGTGTTTGGAGGTCTCGAATCCGGCCTCAGTAGTGCGGGCACGTCCTTGGGCGGCCCCAGTTGAGCCCTTGGTTGACCCACGACATCGCTTGCCGTGGAGGTCCCGGCGAAGGAGGCGGCGGCTTTTGCTTGCGCCCTTGGAGCGATGATGTAAAACCACTCCTGCTGCCACAATCCTGTTCCTCTTGGAAGGAACCTTGAGCCACGGGCATCGACCTTCTTGCTTATGGTCGCCCGCCAAGACTCCGCTTGACGCCCCGATCATCTTGGCTCCACCTTGAATGTTTTCAGCCACAGGCGAAGTGGGGATGACGCGAGGAAGGCTTCGCAGACAATAATGAATGCGGAGATTTGGAGGATGGACTCCGGAGCCAAATCGTGGAAGTCCAGCCCGTAGTAGAAAAGGAGCCCTCTCACGAAGGGATCCGTCGGGAAGCCTAATCCCCGACGGAGGTGAGATCGAAACAGCGCGTCGCCGGGCTCGGAGGCTGGCACAGCCTGCCACAGGCAGTAACCTGTCGAAACCGTGGGCTGTGTGCTTGGCCTCCCGCAACTTCAATATGGCATCCACCGGCCCTGGAGGTCGGAGCCGGACATTGTTTAGGATCCGAAGCGCTCGAATCTGAAGCTCGGGGTGTTGGAACTAGGAGTGGAGGAAAGATTTGATGCGAGATTGAAGAACAAGGACAGGCCTTGGTCCTCTTATAAAGGGGGAAGAAATACCAAGGGCCGTCTCCGTGACCGTTTGAGATTCCCCTTCGATAGAGGCGTGGCGGCGGAGCGGTTGGGTTACCCACGCGTATTGATGAGGATCCCGGAATAAAAGGGAACACGATCTCTGCTTCGACGGGACGTGCCAAGGAAACCGCTTCGCTAAACATGCTGAGGCGGAATAATGAAAACGATTCAAACAAGGGCTTGGCTACGGTGTGATGTTACGCCGCATGATACGTCAGCAGATCGAGCTAAGTGTATATTTTATTCTCTCTACGTGGGGATGTGGAATTTATTTTGCAGAGTCGAACACTATCCTGGCGTTCATTATCTTCTCCAGATTATTCAAGGGAGGAACCCACCTTGCAATGCCGAACATTATGCACGCCGGACTTATCGTCATTGAAGACCGGTTCAGGGGCTACTGAGGGAGTCCTGGACTAGGGGGTGTCCGGACAGCCGGACTATCAATATCCGCCGGACTCCCAGACTACGAAGATAGAAGATTGAAGACTCCGGCTCGTGTCCGGAAGGTACTTTCCTTGGCGTGGAAGGCAAGCTTGGCAATACGGATATGTGGATCTCCTACCATTGTAACCGACTCTGTGTAACCCTAGCCTCTCCGTTGTCTATATAAACCGGAGAGGCCTTAGTCCGTAGGACGAACATGACATCTCAACAATCATACCATAGGCTAGCTTCTAGGGTTTAGCCTCCTTGATCTCGTGGTAGATCTACTCTTGTACTACCCATATCATCAATATTAATCAAGCAGGACATAGGGTTTTACCTCCATCGAGAGGGCCCGAACCTGGGTAAAAACACTGTGTCCCTCGTCTCTTGTTACCATCCGCCTAGATGCACAGTTCGGGACCCCCTACCCGAGATCCGCCGGTTTTGACACTGACAGCAATGTTAGTTTTGCCCGGATGGACATGTTTAACGACTTCATTGCCGACCTTGCCCTCCGGGAGATTGATCGGGTTGGGGCTCGTTTTACTTGGACCAACCGCCAAGCCTCCCCGACCCTCTCCGTCTTGGACAGGGTCCTAGTTTCCCCCAAGTGGGACCTCCGGTGCCCATTAGCCTCTCTTCGTGCCATCACCCAGATTGGGTCGGATCACGTCCCCTTGCTTCTCTCCTCCGCGGACGAGCGTCCCCCGATTCCCCCTCGGTTCCGTTTTGAGACCTTCTGGCTCTCCCAGGCCAGATTCTCCGACGCCGTCAGTGCTCGTTGGATCGAGGCTCGTGCCTACCCCCACACCCGCCCTCCTTCCGCCATAGACGCGTGGCACTTCTGTGCGAAGCGTGCTCGGCAATTTATGAAGGGGCGGGGAGCCAACCTGGGCCGGCACACCAGGGAGCGTAAGAAGGCGCTGCTGACTGCGATCCAGGCCCTCGACTATAGGGCTGACGCGGTCGGTCTCTCTCCGGACGAGTGGCTGTCCCGCTATGACCTCGAGGACCAGCTCTCCGTGATTTACACTGGTGAGGAGGCCTATTGGCGTATTCGGGGCGCTCAGCGTTGGGTCTTGAAGGGTGATGCGAATACGGCTTACTTCCAGGCGATCGCCAACGGCTGCCGTAGACGCAACACCATCCCCTGCCTTTGGGATGGAGCCACTCTCCTTCAGGATCCTCGGGACATCCGCGCCCATGTTGATGGTTTCTATCGTTCCCTCTTCTCCCCCGCTCCTCGGAGCGGTCTCTCTCTTGCCCTTGCTACTGGACCGGCGCCCATCTGGTTTCTGACGATGACAATGCATCCCTGACGGCCCCCTTCTCTGAACAGGAGGTCTGGGAGGCCATCAAGGGTATGAACCCCTCCTCGGCGCCGGGCCCTGATGGACTTCCGGTCATCTTTTTCCAAACCTTCTGGAACGTGGTTAAACCTGAGATCTTGGCCATCTTCGAGGAATTCTTCGTGGGCTCGATTGACCTTGGCCGCCTCAACTCTGGGACCATCTCCCTCATCCCCAAGGTCCCTGGGGCGACGGACATCCGCCAGTTCCGCCCGATTACGGTCATCAACGTGATCTTCCGGATCCTGGCCAAGGGGTACGCCAATAGGGTGACCCTGCTTGCAGACCGGATTACTCACCCTAACCAATCTGCATTCATTAAGGGCCGGTACATCCTTGATGGTGTCCTGGTCCTGCACGAGGTCCTTCATGAAGTCCGGGTCAAACACCTGAAGGCGGTCTTTCTGAAGATCGATTTTCACAAAGCATATGACACGGTTAGCTGGTCCTTCCTTCGGGAAGTCCTTCTGCGAAAGGGCTTTGACGACCGGTGGATCACAAGAGTCATGCAAATGGTCTCTTGCGGTCACACGGCGGTCAACATTAACGGCGAGATCGGCCCCTTCTTCCCTACCCTTTGTGGGGTGCGCCAAGGCGACCCCTTCTCCCCGTTCCTCTTCAATATGGTCGTGGACGCTTTGGCCTCCATTCTAGATAAGGCTAAAGCCGCGGGCCACCTCCGTGGTATCACCCCCCATCTCTCCGGGGGCTCGGGGATTTCCATCCTCCAGTATGCCGATGGCACGATCATCATGGTCGAAGGCTCGGAGATGGACATCACCAATCTCAAATTCCTCCTCCTTTGCTTTCAACAGATGTCAGGCCTCAAGATCAACTTCGATAAGAGCGATGTTATGGTGATGGGATATTCTCCCGATGAGTCAGTGGCCATTGCCAATAGACTCAATTGCCGCCTGGGCTCGTTCCCCACTACCTACCTTGGGACGCCCATCACTCACTCGCGCCTCTTGGCACGATCTTCGCCCTCCGTGACCAAGCTCCAGCCTAGATGCGAGCCTTGGCAGGGAGGTGGCTTTCAAGCGGCCGGACTATTCTTATCAACTCCTCCCTCTCCAGCCTCCTCTTATTTCTTATGAGTTTCTACAGCCTCCACGAATCTCTCCATAAGGAGATCGCCAAAATCCAGTCCCGCTTCTATTGGGCTGGTGAGCACGGCAAGCAGAAGTATCACATGGTCAGCTGGCCTGACATCTGCAAGCCTAGGGAGCAGGGTGGATTGGGAATCATGTGCTCTAAGCGGATGAATATTGCCCTCCTATCCCGTGGCTGTGGCACATCTCGCAGGTCATGGTGGCCTCTGGCTGGACATTATCCGGAATAAATACTGCTGCCAACCCTTGCCTTCGCCAAGTCGGGTGGCTCTCGATTCTGGCAGTCCCTCGTCCAGCTCCTCCTGTGCTCGCATTGGTACCTCTATCTCGGTAGGGTCCGGCCTCTCGGCGCTCTTCGGTTTGACCGCTGGGCGGCGACTCCCCTTTGCGCTCGCTTCCCCATCCTCTTCTCTATCTCGGTCGACCCCATGATTTCTGTTGATAGGGCCCTCATTGACTTAGGGCGCCTCGCTTTCCGTCGGCCATTTGGGCCTGCGGAATCCGCCGCCTGGCGTGAGCTGCTTGATTGCGTCGCTCTGCATGAGCCGTTGGTAGATGGAGTCCAAGACCGTGTGCGTTGGCATTTGGAGCCGTCTGGCCAGTTCTCTACCAAATCACTCTACTTGGCCATTGCCCCCTCCTCCGCTCCCCCCCCCCTCTCGATGGTGTGGTCCGTCCGTCTTCCACTGAAGATCCGCATCTTCTTGTGGCAGTGGATCCGGGGACGGATCCCTTCCGGTGTGGAGGTCCGCAAGCGTAATGGCCCGGGCACTGGTATTTGCCCCCTCTGTGCCGTCCCCGAGGACTCCAACCACATCTTCTTCGCTTGCTCCTCCGCCCGGTTCCTCTGGAGCTGTTTTCGCGAGATTGTCAGGGGAAGTTGGATTCACACCAACTTCCCCGACTTATTTGCTGAACTCCAAACGTCCCCCTCGTCCCCTAGCCACATTAGGTGGCTGGAGGTTGGGGTCCTAGCCTGGACTCTTTGGACTGTTCGTAATAAGCTTGTGATCGAGCGTACCCCTCTTCGTCATGCTACTGACGCTCTCTACAAATTCTCGGGTTTCCTGCAGCTTTGGCGGCCGCTTAGCCGTCCCCTGGAGCGCGACGCCATCTCTACCTTCATCGCCGATCTTCGCTCGATGGCGGTCCGCCTATCACCGCCGCCGCCGCCGCCTCCGCCGGAGCCTGACTAGATCCCCTGCGTGGGTCTCGCTCTGTTTTTTCTCTTTCTTTGGGCTTGTTGAGCTGTGCCCTCAGCAGAACCTTATAACTTTGGTGTGGTACTTGGGTGTGTGTGTTTGAACCTGGTGTGGATGTATGTCTTGTGGCGGTATGCTTTATCTATAAAGCGGGGCGAAAGCCTTTTTCGGTAATAAAAACTAAAAATAGCATAATCCTCTCGTCTGAGGTGAGGTCAATGTCTCTCAAGCTGGAGCCACCGGCCTCTCGCCATTAGCCGCTAGCACGAACGTGCCAAAGCCGCCACCGTGTGCCTTTTTGGCATCATCGTCGTGATGCTCTGGTGGCTCGTCACCCGAGTCCTTGAATTCCTTGAAGAGCCAGGCGCGTTGCGCGCCCTTGATGCAGACCAGGAAGGGCTCGCATCGGAGCATGTGGATGCTCCGGGTCCGCATTGGCGAGGGATGAGACGACATCATCATCCACACACTCCGCCTTTAGTTGCACCACGCCCGCGCGGTTCTCCTCCACTCAGGCGAGGTGGTCTTGCTCCTCTGCCTCTAAAATGGAGAAGAGGTCGTCTAGCCCTCCTGCATGTGCCACTGACATCAACGGCGACCTCCATCTCCTCCTTGACGTGCTCCTCCTCCGCAACCTCCACCAGCGACATGCCCCTCGACCCCCTGAGCTCTGCTCCGTTGAACTCGAAGGTTGGGCTGCCTCAGTGTGGCTCCTGTACCATAATTTCAGCGCAAGGCTCTAGCATCAGCTGCTTGTATCATGTGATCATGTTCTGCACCATGGCGACTGCGGCCATCAGTAAGTAGGGGGCTCAAACGACGGTGGGGGTCGGGGTGGGAAAATGGTAAGATTGTGCTTGGTGGTAGGGTTTGGGTGGGTGGTTGGCAGTTGCTTAAATAGCTAGGGAGCCAGGGTAGGCCTCTCGGGCGGCTCTCTAGCTGCCAGAAATGAATGCGGTAGGCGGAGCGGTGAAGGATCTATGCGGGTAGGTGGTGAGCCGGTGAAAGAGGTGTGAATGCAGAGGGTTCTAGAGCTGGAGAGGGCTTTTGTGTTGAATCGGGTTGTCAAACGCCAGCATGCATGGCGGAGGTCCGGACTCCCCCAGAGCACCCTCCCCCCTATTTGAGGTCGACCTATGGATTTCTGACGTCCGGACCGGTACAACCCGATTTGGTGAGCTTTGTTGGATGGCTAAAGTGTCGGGGCCGCCTGGTCGGGCCATTTGGGGGCGATCAGTTGTTATATACTTATGAGGCATATATAATCTAATTAATGTTTCAATAGTGTCGAGTATGCATCTCCATTAAATAATTAAGGAGATAAAGGCTACGAAGTATGACAAACAAAATCAATTAGTAGAGTAACTTGAAGACTGATAAGGGAACATCTATATAGTTAGCATAAGCACAAGCTCCTCCGGCCAATTTTGCTAGATAATTAACATTTTGAGGCCCTCTCGAAGTCATGGAATAATTTGATGGCAAACAAGAGCGTTTAAAATTACTACTTTATAGTGATCTCAATGCTCTTATATTTCTTTACAGAGGGAGTAACTTGTTATTTTGGGTATTTGATGTGTCCTCCAATTACCTTTCTTTGATTGTGTTATAAACATAGCAAAACCAATTATTGTGTGTGTGATCTACATATAGTTTTTTTTTGGAAAGTATGATCTGCATATATGATTGCAAGTATAAATAAAAATATATTGATGCATGCTAATCCATTTTATAATAAATCAAATAAACGCATTATCATTGTAGTCAATGAATAGAAAAGACTCTAATCTAAAAAAATGTTTAGAAAAGACTGTAATACATGCCTGCACCGGGACTAACTTGCCTTGGAAATGAAAAGAAAAACGGAATCTA
>JAHHZJ010000648.1:0-52893 GCA_021437245.1 Aegilops speltoides | reverse complement strand
GGGCCACGAAATTCCCTTTCCTCCATATATCAGCCCTTAGGGCAACCTTTAGACTTTGAGTTTTGTTTAGATCAAAAGTTCGCCATAGCTGCAACTTCGCAGATTTCGCTTGTGTTCAACGCACTGCATAAAGGCGCCACGTAACCCCACCTTGATCAATAAAGCTTATCTTATATTCGCAATATCCAGATTGCAATCTCAGCTTGCTTGTTCTTCGCTTGCTCGCAGGAAATAGACCTCGTGGTCGTTGATCGTGTTCGCGTGGTCAATAACCTCTCGAGTTGGTTTAGCGATTGATAGCGACGCCCTCGCACGCCGTAGTCGGATCGCCAAAGTCGATTTCCACCAAAGCGAAATCCACCATCTCATCGAAAGACGGGACACCTTTGCCTCTATCAAGTGGTATCGATTTGTGTCGCTTCGTGAGATTTTACGTTTTCAGTAGAGATCGAGTCCGTTCTTCATCCTACATCCATGAAAAGCCAAAAAATTAGGGTTAGGTCATCATATCCGAACCAATCGAGCCTTTGCATAATCTTTTCTCAGATTTGCGTTGTTGAATTTATGGTTGCATCGTCGTGTCTAGTTGCTGGTCTTAGAGTCTAGTCTTTAGAGTTTTGAGTTCGTCATAAGTTGTCACGCGCCGCACCATCATCATCGCCTCGCCATCTACCACCACCGCTTATCCGCCATACCAATCCGTCTTCATATACCACCACCGCCATATACCACCACCGCTGCTATATACCACCACCATATATCCACCACCAATCCAAGTTCCTTGCATATTAGATTTGCTTTGATCCATCTAATTCGATTCGTGTTTCCTTGTCTCGAGTAGGTTTCGATTCCAGCAATCTTTTGTCATGTAGAAGAGGTTGGTTTCAAAAAAGAGTCCTGAAACCACCTCCGCTTAGTCCCAAAATTTTCCAAAACGCACGGACAAAAAAATTTCGCTATCCTATTTTTAGGTGTTTCTAAGCGTATTGAGACAATGCCATTATAGAAAGTTTTTTGACCTGCTTCAGCTTTTTGGGT
This sequence comes from Aegilops speltoides, assembly GCA_021437245.1. Lineage (NCBI taxonomy): Eukaryota > Viridiplantae > Streptophyta > Magnoliopsida > Poales > Poaceae > Aegilops > Aegilops speltoides. The sequence goes on along the minus strand of JAHHZJ010000648.1, from coordinate 51,855 downwards.
CCAGCAAAAAAAAAAAATTTGGTCGAAAAATTTCTGCCCATCCTATCGGTTTGACCGGAAGTGTTTTGAGACACTCGCCATTATAGTGATTTTTCGAAAAAAAAAGCAACAGAAAAAAGCAAAAAAAAGGACAAAAAAATCAGAGTGTGCTCCTTCCTTGTTTACGGCAGCAGCGTGATTTTGTTAGTGTTCTAGGCTCGCCTCTAGCACGGCTCAGCCTAGGACCAGACAAGACTGCCGAGCGCTTATTCAACTTTGCATCTCTCGAATTGATTATTCACTTTTGCTACATATTATAAGCCTTCCCACTCCACATAATCTACGTCATGCTTGATTCTCCCGTAATGCTATAGCCAAGCTTTGAGAGTTTTGACTAAACGGTTTCCATCACCCCGCCGGGTAAGAACTGTAAGAATTTGAGATTTGCTTGACGGTTTGTGATCACCACCACCACTTCTTAGTAGTCCTAGGATCATATTCTTGTGTGTTTTATTTGTGCTAACCATGGTAGGATCAGTATGAGACCGATTGGGAGAACTCAAACAAAAGCTACATGATAAGTTTCAGCAAATGATGATTGGACAAAAAGACGTGGTAAAAGATTGACGAGGCCATGGAGAAGATAGATGGCATTGAGAAGACGTTGAAACAAAGCTTGATAGCAAGTTTGATGAATTGCTCGCTTTCACAACCACCGCCGGCTGCACCTATCGCACCCAACGACAAAAACACGCCCTTCCGAATCAAGATGGACGAGCTCAATGTTCCTATTGAGCGTGACAAATTTGGCCATGCCATCGCGGTGCCTTTGGCCTCCCATGCGGTGGTACCGAGGAAGATGATGAGTATGTGACGATTATGAGGATGAGGTTGATCAACATCGAATCACGGAACCACCAGACCACAACCACCGTGTCGCCCACATGCAAATAATGGCAATGTTAGGCCCTCAGTACGAGATCATGACCATCTCCCTAAACTGAAATTGAATATTCCACCATTTGAGGGTAGGATTCCTGATATATATCTTACTTGGGAGTTAGAAACCAACAAGATTTACATGTTTACAATATCCTAGGAGAGACGTGTTTCCTGCTGTTTGTGCTTTCACTAGCTTTGCATGGTTTTGGTCTAACATTGTTGATTATATCCTGCCCAGTATTGGGCTGCTTTGAAAACTGCTAATGCATCTGGGTTCCACCATATTATCAACGTGAATTACTTCAAAAATTGCACGCTTAAGACAAGGAAAAACTCGAGAAGAATATTATCGGAATTACAAACTGGCTTGATTAGATGTGGTATTGTTGAGGAGAATGAAGCTATGCTTGCACGCTTTCGGGTGGATTAAATAGAGAGATTCGACCATTCTAGACTATAAGGATTATAATAATATCACTCGCTTATTACATCTTGCTTGTAAAGTGAACGTGAAGTGCAGGATCGATGGCATTGGCGCCGACTAACTTTTCTACAGTGTCGACCTTCATCATGGACACCACGGCATCATCTACTTCCACCGCACCATCACCTCCTTCAGTGCCACCTCCAACCGTGATACAAGAAAGCGTGCACAACCACCACTATCTCGCCAAGAGCACACCTGCGGCTCTGACAGAGCTCTTCTTCTTCCATGGCGCAACAGGCACACAAGTGATATTATTTGTCGTATGTAAGGGAAGAGGACATTTTATGAGAGAATGCAAATCTCAGCAGTGATGATTGCTACGAGGATGGTGGGTATGAGTCCGCTTAGTGACTATGATGAGGAGACTTTGGCTCTTATTACACATGAGGAACACGGTGGAGATGATTCGATCATGAGACACAATACATGGCTGTCAAGATGCCGACAGTATGAATGTTTAGTTGCTCAACGTGTTTTGAGGTGCAGTTACACAAGTGAGCAAAATCAGAGGCATAATTTGTTCCATACAAAGGAGTTGTGAAGGAACGCTCTATTCAAGGCCATCATAGATGGAGGGAGCTGCAACAACTTGGCTAGCATGGAGATGGTGGAGAAGCTATCTCTCACCACAAGACCACATCCACATCCTTACTACATCCAATGGTTCAACAACATGGCAAGGTGAAGGTAACACGACTCGCTCGTGTGCATTTTAGTATCTCTACATATGCTGATTATGTTGATTGTGATGTGGTACCTATGCAAGCATGTTCCTTGTTACTTGGTAGACCATGGCAATTTGATAAAAATTTCAGACACCATGGTAGAAACAATCAAGATACTCTTGTTCATAAGGATAAAAATATTACTTTGCTTCCTATGACTCTGAGTCCATTTTGAAAGATGATATTAATAGAGCTAATAAAGCAAAACAGAGAAAAATAAGAGTGAAAATCAGATTGTGGAAAAGAATTTGAGCAACACATGAAGCCTAATAATAAACCATCTACGTTGCTTCGAAATTAAATTGAAAAGTGCATGTTTATTTGCCACCAAATCTGATATTGATGAGCTAGATTTTAGCAAATCTATTTGCTATGCTTTTGTGTGCAAAGAGGCATTATTTTCATTCGAGGACGGTTTTCCTCTTTGCCCCCTGCTGTCACTAACATTTTGCAGAGTTCACGACGCCTTTCCACAAGACATGCCACCGGATTACCACCTATTCGAGGGATTGAGCATCAAATTGACTTAATTCCTGCATCATTACCCAACCGCACCATACCGCATCAATCCAGAGGAGACGAAGGAGATTATGCGCAAGCATGTGAGCTGCTCGACAAAGGTTATATACGCGAATCCCTTAGTCCTTGTGTGTTCCTATTATTCTAGTGCCGAAAAAGGATGGTACGTCACGTATGTGTGTTGATTGTAGAGGCATCAATAATATTACTATTCGTTATCGCCACCCTATTCCTAGGTTAGATGATATGCTTGATGAATTGAGTGGCTCTACAATATTCTCCAAAGTTGATTTATGAGTGGATACCATCAAATTCGTATGAAATTGGGAGATGAATGGAAAACAGCATTTAAAACTAAGTTTGGATTATATGAGTGGTTAGTCATGCCTTTTGGGTTAACTAATGCACCTAGTACTTTCATGAGATTAATGAACGAAGTTTTACGTGCTTTCATTGGATGATTTGTGGTAGTCTATTTTGATGATATACTAATTTATAGCAAATCTTTGGAACAACATTTGGAACATTTACGTGCTGTTTTTAATGCTCTACGTGATGCACGTTTGTTTGGTAACCTTGGGAAGTGCACCTTTTGCACGGACCGAGTATCTTTTCTTGGCTATGTTGTTACTCCACAGGGAATTGAAGTTGATAAAGCCAAGATTGAAGCTATTGAGAGTTGGCCGCAGCCCAAAACGGTCACACAAGTGATGAGTTTCTTGGCCTCGCTGGTTTCTATAGGCTGTAGAGAGATTTCAGCACCATTGCTGCACCTCTCAACGAGCTTACAAAGAAGGATGTGCCTTTTGTTTGGGGTACGCATGAGAAGAAGCCTTCACGGTATTGAAAGCTAGTTGACACATGCCCTTTACTCCAACTTCCGATTTTAATAAGACTTTTGAGCTTGAATGTGATGCTAGTGGAATTGGATTAGAGGTGTGTTATTACAAGATGGCAAACCTGTTGTATACTTTTCTAAAAATTGAGGGCCTAGTCTGAATTACTCTACTTATGATAAAGAATTATATGCTCTTGTTCGACTTTAGAAACATGGCAACATTATTTATGGCCCAAAGAATTTGTTATACATTCTCGATCATGAATCTTTGAAACATATTAAAAGTCAAGCTAAACTGAATCGTAGACATGCTAAATGGGTTGAATTCATTGAGACTTTCCCTTATGTCATTAAACACAAGAAGGGTAAAGAAAATGTTATTGTCGATGCATTGTCTCGTCGCTATACTATGCTTTCACAACTTGACTTCAAAATATTTGGTTTGGAGACCATCAAAGATCAATATGTACATGATGCTGATTTTAAAGATGTATTGCAGAATTGTAAAGAAGGAAGAACATGGAACAAGTTTGTCGTTAATGATGGATTTGTGTTCTGTAACAAGCTATGCATTCTAGCTAGCTCCGTCGTCTTTTGTTGTTGCAGGAGGCGATGGAGGAGGACTAATGGGACACTTTGGCGTGAAGAAGACGGAGGACGATTGCTACACATTTCTTTTGGCCAAAGATGAGACGGATGTTGAGCGCTTTATTGCTCGCGACTACATGTCAAAAAGCTAAGTCACGACTCAATCCTCATGGTTTATATATGCCTTTGCTCTGACTAGTGTTCCTTGGGAGGATATATCTATGGACTTTGTTTTAGGTTTACCTAGAACAAAGAAGGGAGGGATAGCATATTTGTTGTCGTGGATAGATTCTCAAAATGGCACACTTTATACAATGTCATAAAAGCGATGATGCTGCAATGTTGCTGATTTGTTCTTTCATGAAATTATTCGCTTGCATGGTGTGCCAAATACTATTGTTTCAGATTGTGATACTAAATTTCTTAGCCACTTTTGGAGATGTTTATGGGCTAAGTTGGGGACTAAACTGCTTTTAGTACTACTTGTCACCCCAAACCGTGGATAAACTGAAGTAGTCAATAGAACATTGTCTACTATGCTTAGGGCTGTTCTAAAGAAAAATAAGAAAATGTGGGAGGAATGCTTGCCTCATATTGAATTTGCTTATAATCGCTCATTGCAGTCTACTACTAAGATGTGCCCTTTGAAGTTGTGTATGGTTTCCACCTGCACCTATTGATTTGTTGCTTCTTCCATCTTCGGAGAAGGTTAATTTTGATGCTAAAGAACGTCTGAATTGATTTTAAAATGCATGAGTTAACTAAGGAAAACATTGAGCGTATGAATGCTAAATATAAACTTGCTGGAGATAAGGGTAGAAAACATGTTGTGTTTGCACCGAGATCTTGTTTGGTTACATTTATGTAAGGATAGATTTCGATTTGCGCAAATCAAAGCTAATGCCCCGTGCTGCTGGTCCCTTTAAGGTGTTGGAGAAAGTAAATGATAATGCATATAAACTTGAGCTCCGCAGATATTGGGGTTAGTCCCACTTTTAACATTGCGGATTTGAAGCCATATTTGGGTGAGGAAGATGAACTTCCGTCGAGGACGACTTCATTTCAAGAAGGGAGGATGATGAGGACATCAATACCATTGTTACACCCACAGCCCCTACGCTATACATACGGACCAATTACTAGAGCTCACAAGACGCCAACTAAATTACGTGTACTTTCGCTTTGGTAATGATTCTAATGTTCATGAGAATATGATGTGCTTAAATTGGATACATTTGTTTTGCTTACAAATGAAGGGCCTAGCTTGGAGAAGGATGAACATTGGAGCAAGAACAAGCATGGAGATGATGGTATGCAAGGGGACAAGAATAGAGTTACAAGTGATGATTTCAGGACTTTGAAGCCACCATAATGAGTGCATGAAGCCTTGGACGAAATATACAAGATGCCACTTCATAAATTTCTGTCCAGAGGCTATTCTAGGTGCTGCATCACCTTATTATTGGGCCAGCCCATGTAATTTCAAAATACATTATTATAGGCTATTTTAGAGTCCGTATGTGGGGAACAAGAGATAGGGTTAGTTTGACCCTCCACCAAGGGCCACGAAATTCTCCCCTCTTCCTCCATATATACAGCCCTTAGGGCACCGCTTAGACTTTGGGTTTTGTTTAGATCAAAAGTTCGCCATAGCGCAACTTCTGGCGATTTGCTTGTGTTCAACGACTGCATAAAGGCGCCATGTAACCCCACCTTGATCAATAAAGCTTTCATCTTATATTCGCAATATCCAGATTGCAATCTCAGCTTGCTTGTTCTTCGTTTGCTCGCAGGAAATAGACCTCGTGGTCGGCTTTGATCGTGTTCGGCGTGGTCAATAACCTCTCGGAGTTGGTTTAGCGACATAAGGCGCAACGTCGCAGCACGCTTGTAGTCGGATCACAAAGTCATCTTCACCAAATCGATAGTTATCATCTCATCGAAGATCGACACCTCGCCTATCATTCTCCGTTAGGCCCTTCATTTGTAAGCAAAACAAATGTATCCAATTTAGGCAAGATCATATTCTCATGAATTAGAATCATTACCAAGAATATGAATTTAATCAAGGCGCTGGTCTAGTAATTGGTCCAAGATATGTACAGGGGTGTGTAACATGGTATTGATGTCCTTATCATCCTCCCCTTCTTGAAATGAAGTCGCCCGATGGAAGCTCATCTTACTCACCCAAATAAGGCTTCAAATCTGTAATGTTAAAAGGACTAACCCCAAAATCAAGTAGCTCAAGTTTATATGCATTATCATTTATTTTCTAACACCTTAAAAGGACCATCAAGACATGGCATTAGATTTGATTTGGGCAAATTAGGAAATCTATTCTTATGCAAATGTAACCAAACAAGATTCTGTGTGCAAACACAACATGTTTTCTACCCTTATCTCCAGAAGTTTATATTTAGCATTCATACGCTCAATGTTTTCCTTAGTTAACTCATGCCTTTTAAAATCATTTATGTTGTTTAGCATCAAATTAATCCTCGGAAGAGGCAACAAATCAATAGGTACTAGAAACCATACACAATTTCAAAAGGGCACATCTTAGTAGTAGAATGCAATGAACGATTATAAGCAAATTCAATATGAGGCAAGCATTCTTCCCACACTTTCTTATTATTCTTCAAAACAGCCCTAAGCATAGTAGACAATGTTCTATTGACTACTTCATTGTCCATCACTTGGGGTGACAAGTAGTACTAAAAAGGCTTAGTCCCCAACTTAGCCCATAAACATCTCCAAAAGTGGCTAAGGAATTTAGTATCACGATCCAAACAATAGTATTTGGCACACCATGCTTAATAATTTCCCAAAGAACAAATCAAGAACATTAACAAAGATCATCGCTTTTATGACATATAAAGTGTGCTATTTTAAATCTATCCACGACAACAAATATGTTATCCTCCCCTTTGTTCGAGGTAAACCTAAACAAAGTCCATAGATATATCCTCCAAGGACACTGGTAATGGGTAGGCATATAAAACCATGAGGATTGAGTCGTGACTTAGCTGACATGTAGTGCATCGAGCAACAAAACGCCAACATCCTGCCTCATCTTTGGCCAAAAGAAATGTGTAGGAAGTATCCGCCTTTTTCACGCCAAAGTGTCCCATTAATCCTCCTCCATGCGCCTCCTGCAACAACAAAAGATGAACGGAGCTAGCTGGAATGCATAGCTTGTTAGAACGAACACAAATCCATCACAAACAACTTGTTCCACATTCCCTTCTTACAATTATGCATTACATCTTAAAATCAACATCATGCACATATTGATCTTTGATGGTCCCCAAACCAAATATTTTGTAGTCAAGTTGTGAAAGCATAGTATAACATTTAGACAATGCATCAAGAATAACATTTTCTTTTCCCTTGTGTTTAATGACATAAGGGAAAGTCTCAATGAATTCAACCCATTTAGCATGTCTACGATTCAGTTTAGCTTGACTTTTAATATGTTTCAAATATTCATGATCGTAGTGTATAACAAATTCTTGGGCCATAAATAATGTTGCCATGTTTCCAAAGTCCTAACAAGAGCATATAATTCTTTATCATAAGTAGAATAATTCAGACTAGGCCCACTCAATTTTTAAAAGTATGCAATACAGTTTGCCATCTTGATAGAGGCGCGGTGTCCCGCCTTCGATGAGATGGTGGCTATCGCTGGATGAAGTCGACTTTGACGATCCGACACTACGCGGCGAGGACGCCGCGCTTTAGCAATCGCTAAACCAACTCCAAGAGGTTATTGACCACGCCGAGCACGCATCAACTCTCGACTACGGGGTCTGCTTCGCAGCAAACGAAGAACAAGCAAGAAACTAAGATTGCAACTGGATATTGCGTATATAAGAGGAAAGCTTTATTGATCAAGGGTTCTGGACGCTTTTGTCCGGGGAACACAAACGGGCACGCCAAGTTGCAGCTATGGCTAACTTTTAATCTAAACAAAACCTAAGTCTAAACGGTGCCCTAAGGGTGATATATGGAGGAAGAGGTGAATTTCGTGGCCCTTTTGGTGGAGGTCCAAACTAACCCTATCTTTGTTTCCCACACATACTTGACTCTAAAAATAGCCTATACTAATGTATTTCGAAATTACATGGCTGGCCTAATAATAAGGTGACGCAGACCTAGAATAGCCTCGGACGAAATTTATGAAGTGGCATCTTGTATATTTCGTCCAAGGCTTCATGCACTCATTATGGTGGCTTCAAAGTCCCAAATCATCACTTGTAACTCCATTTGTCCTTCATGATGCCATCATCTCCATGCTTGTTCTTGCTCCAATGGTCATCCTTTCCAAGCTAGGCCCGCTATTTGTAAGCAAAACAAATGTATCCAATTTAGCATCATATTCTCATGAACATTAGAATCATTACCAAGAAACGAAAGTACCGTAATTTAGTTGGCGCATGCGAGCTCTAGTAATTGGTCCAAGATGTATAGCAGCAGGGCTGTGGGTGTAACAATGGTATTGATGTCCTCATCATCCTCCCCTTCTTGAAATGAAGTCGCCTCGACGCAAGAACTCATCTTTCACCCAAATATGGCTTCAACTGCAATGTTAAAAGTGGACTAACCCCAAAATCAGTGCAGCCAAGTTTATATGCATTATCATTTACTTTCTCCAACACCTTAAAGGGACAAGACGTGGCATTAGCTTTGATTTATGCAAATCAGAAATCTATCCTCACGCAAATGTAACCAAACAAGATCTCTGTGCAAACACAACATGTTTTCTACCCTTATCTCCAGAAGTTTATATTTAGCATTCATACGCCAATGTTTTCCTTAGTTAACTCATGCATTTTAAAATCAATTCAAAGACGTTTTAGCATCAAAATTAACCTTCTCCAAGATGGAAGAGGCAACAAATCAATAGGTGCACGAGGTAGGAAACCATACACAACTTCAAAAGGGCACATCTAGTAGAATGCAATGAACGATTATAGGCAAATTCAATATGAGGCAAGCATTCCTCCCACATTTTCTTATTATTCTTTAGAACAGCCCTAAGCATAGTAGACAATGTTCTATCGACTACTTTAGTTTGTCCATCATTGGTGACAAGTAGTACTAAAAGCGTTTAGTCCCCAACTTAGCCCATAAACATCTCCAAAAGTGGCTAAGAAATTTCAGATCACATCCAAACAATAGTATTTGGCACACCATGCAAGCTTATTTACTTTAAAGAACAACAAATCAGCAACATTATAAAGATCATCGCTTATGACATGGTATAAAGTGTGCCATTTTCGAGAATCTATCCACGCACAACAAATATGCTATCCTCCTTCTTTGTTCTAGGTAAACCTAAAACATAGTCCATAGATATATCCTCCCAAGGAACACTAGGTACGTGCAAAGGCATATATAAACCATGAGGATTGAGTCGTGACTTAGCTTTTTGACATGTAGTGCAATGAGCAATAAACGCCAACATCCTGCCTCATCTTTGGCCAAAAGAAATGTGTAGCAAGCACGCCCTCCGCCTTCTTCACGCCCAAAGTGTCCCATTAGTCCTCCTCCGCATGCCTCCTACAACAACAAAAGACGAACGGAGGTAGTCGAATGCATAGCTTGTTAGCACTTAACACAAATCCATCATTAACGACAAACGTGTTCCATGTTCTTCCTTCTTTACAACCAATACATCTTTAAAATCAGCATCATGCACATATTGATCTTTGATGGTCTCCAAACCAAATATTTTGAAGTCAAGTTGTGAAAGCATAGTATAGCGACGAGACAATGCATCAAGAATAACATTTTTACCCTTCTTGTGTTTAATGACATAAGGAAAGTCTCAATGAATTCAACCCATTTAGCATGTCTACGATTCAGTTTAGCTTGACTTTTAATATGTTTCAAAGATTCATGATCGTAATGTATAACAAATTTTGGGCCATAAATAATGTTGCCATGTTTCTAAAGTCCCAACAAGAGCATATAATTTTTATCATAAGTAGAATAATTCAGACTAGATGATGCGAGCATCCCATGGTCATCCCCATGGACCTATTCCATCCCATCAAGTGCCAATGGACCAATGACTCGAGCACGCAAGAGCTCTCGAAACCGAGGTGACATCTCCTTTCCAACTACCACTTCTACCCGAGACATGGTTACTACCTCAAACGGATACACTTTGCATGCTCAGTACCTCAAGAAGCTAAGGAGCAAGAAGGACCTGAGGAGAAGATGGACGCTAAGAAGAAGAAGAAGAACGCTTAACCACGATTACCGCCGAAGCATTTCAGATTATCAAGACGAAGCTCATGCAGATTACCGCTTCCTCAAGCGATTCATACGAGGGCGGAACTACCAAGAATCTACTCATTAACCCGACAAACGCCGGTTCAAGATTTCCGAGACGCAGATTATCACAGTAAGCGGTACTACCGCTTCAACAAGCAGATTACCGCTTTCCGCTAAGCCGGACTACCGCTTCCCCACTCGCAAGATTAATCAAGAACCTCAAGCGTACTACTGCCGCTGGTTGCATTACTGCCGATGGACGGTACTACCGCTTCTCATACAAGCACGGGCCTAGGGCCCATGTATCCCTCCCACTTACCTCTTCGTGACATAAACTATAAATACCTCCACCTTCTTCTACAGTTTTAGCAATCGGATTAGCTCATGTTTGTGTGAGAGTTTGCTCATCCACTTGGTTACTTTCCTGAGTTCACGAATCTCTTCGAGAAGATCCCCAAGCGGATTCAAGACCTCTAGGGAAGAACATCAAGGCCTCCTTTGGAGAAGAAATCTGTATCCTTACCTTTGTTGACTTTGGATCTCGTGAATCTCTTGTGTGTATGATGATCTAGCACTTGTGTGATCGATTCCTGTTGTTGAGTGATTTCTGCTTTCCCCTGTTTTCCTTTTGTGCTTCCGCTGTTCTTCAGATTCCTCCAGAGATCCCTCCAAACGTGAAAGATCGATTTAATTAGGGTTCCACCTCACATCATATGGTATCATGAGCTGTGTTGATCACGCTTTGGAGCCCCTACCCCGTGTTTTCTAGCTTGATTTTGTTGTTTTCTAAAAACCCGAAAATCCCTACAAAAATAGCCCCAAAAATTTTTGTGATTTGTTAGTTTGATGATGTTTTGTTGATTTTGATCCGTGGATTTGCGGTTTTCGAGTCCATCTAGCATCTCCCCAAGTTTCTTTCCATCCGCGAATCACCTTTTCCGCCTAAATCGCCTAAATCCTGCTTCATCCGCGATTTACTCGCTGCAGATTATCATTCCGACTATGCAGATTATCATTCTCAGATTCACGCAGATTATCAAGAACCTATCGCAAGATTATCACATCTTGGTCATGCAGACTACCGCCCAATTTTTTCGCCTAAACCACTTTTTTCACTTCCGCGATACCACCACCATTCCACATACCCCCACCATAACTTTGCCCGCCATCGACCACTATTTGAACTCTGTTGGCTTTATTTAAATTGAGTTGTCGAACTCAGTCCTTTTGTGTTTCGCTTATCCAGTACTTGCCGACACCGACATCACGATGCCTCATCCTCGATTTAATTACTACGAACGGACACAAAGACTTTGGTATCACTTTCGCCCCGACATCACCTTGGTATCGTGGTCATACTCTCTCGCAATTGCATTGATAACCAACATAGCCCATCTTATGCTTTACCCATCGAGACTAGCCATTGAGTATTGCCGCAACGTAACTTGTGCACATTAGGGATCATACTCCATAGCATACATACCATAGCATAGTGGTGCATATCTTGAGATCCACTTGTGTGTCACAAAGTTGTCATCGATACACAATTGCTATCTTGGTTCGAGAAGTTTGTATAAGAAAAGAGCTCAAAAGAGAAAGAGCCACCCAAGCTTTTAAGCAAAAGAGAAAGATAAGCAAAGAGCTTATAAGCAAGAACCATAGCATCATACTACATTAAGATTGTCATATAAGATCATCTTGGATCATTGCACCAATACCATACATATAGCATACTTGGGATAGAGATCGCTGCATTTTTGCCTAGTAGGTTGTGCAAGTTCAGATCCGCTTATTGTGCAATCGCATAGCGCTTTCTAGTATTGTGCAACAAGAGCATTTTCGTGATTCCACATTTTGCTCACTTTTGGTTTGCACAATCCCATTTATCTATTTATGTGTGTTTCCGCGTACCACTACTTGCTTGGTCTACTTGTTACATTTGCTAATTTGCGAATCTTCTTCAACATTTTTGAGTCAAGCTAACGACATAATCAATTTTGTGCCACCATCCTAACCAAGCTCCACCAAAAGCTTTTACTTGTAGGTGTGAGAATCGACAAGGATCGGTACTAAGAGTGCTATTTCATTGTCCGTGATTTGAGTGAACTTGATTCATCTTCAACTTCGTCAAAGGTACATTGGTATTAGTTCTCTCTTTCTACCACTCACAATTTGCTTGAAATGATGGATAGGCCAAGTTCTTCTACAAACCCACTCTTCATCGAAAGCAAGACGATTTACATGTCATCCTACGCCACCAAGAGCCACTTGATACAAGAACGAGCTTCCATCAAGAGCAACAAGCAATGAGCGAACGATCGACAACCTCCACCGACTTCATTCTCCGAGAAGCGCAAGAGATTACTTCGACAACAAACTCGACGCGACAAGAAAGAGAATGATGCAAGAATGGACGAGATCCGCGCTTTGTTGGTGAACCCGCGATTTTACCTCTTCACACTCAAGACGGAGCCACTAAGTCGCCATCTGGACGATTCTTCTCCGACACAAGTACACCATTATCGAACACTTCGACGAGCCGCACACAAGACCGCTATGCATCTCGCAACCCGCCACGACAAGAATTCTAAGAGCAAGTGGATGAACAAGTTCTCGCCCTCAATCAAACCAAGTAGCGCTTGCTTTCGCTCAAGAACGCACAACGCCGCCAACAAGAACAAGAACGAAGCGCTTACACTAACAACAACAAGACGCCGAGGCCCAACGCTAACAACGAAGCACAAGTTTGAGGCGAACGCCGCCATCAAGCCGGCTATCGCCAACCGCAATCGAAAGGCGATTCAAGAGGAAGCCCTTCGAGAAGAAATCCAAGAGAGGAACTACCATCGCAAGGCGCAACGCCAAGCTCCTCAAGATTATCCTCAACCTCAAGGTCAATAAGAGCAAGTTGATCATGGACTTCCTCTCGCCGAGAGCAACATGAGGATGACGCCAATCATCAACTTCGACTCAAACAATGAAGAACATCGCTATGGCAAGCTCAAGTTCACAATGCCCAAGTTCAATGGAACCAATGATCCCAAGAGTACCTCTCATGGGCATTAAGGTCGATAAAATCTTTGCTTGCACAACTATGAGGAAGAGAAGAAGATCGCTATGGCATCACTTGAGTTCCAAGACTATGTGCTCATAGGGAAAAGTCCTTGAGCCACAAGCAAGAGGTGAACCTCCAATCACCACTTGGGCTCAAATGAAGGATGTCATGCAGCACGCTTTGTGCCCACCTACTACAACCGGATCTCTTCAAGAAGCTACAACTACTCAAGCAAGGAACAAAGAGGTGAAGAATACTACAAAGAAATGGAGATTGCCATGATTCGAGCCAATGTCAAGGAAGATGAGGAGCAAACAATGGCACGATTCTTGAATGGACTCAATCATCCCATCAAGAAGATCGCGACTTCCAACCCTACTCCAACCTCATTGAGTCATTACAAAGGCGGAACGTCAAGTACAAGATGACTTCAAGCACGCCAAGTACTCCTCCAAGATACACTATTTCTCCAACAACCAACAACTACTCCAACTTCGACATCAATCAAGTTCTCCAACACAAGTCAAGTTACAAGAAAATCCCAGTTCAAGTCTCCTCCTACTAAGCTCTTCAAACCGTATTTCATCTACCCAACCAATGACAAGCTCCTTCAAGTGTTTCTTGGCTTAGGCCACAAGTCATATGAATGCACCAACAAGCACCATGATCCTCAACCACGATGGCACCTACGACTAATCAATGAGTGAAGATGAAATGGACGCTATTGAGCAAGTATGCACCGCCAAGATCAACGAGGATGAAGATGATCAAGTCTTTTGTGATGAAGATACAAGCCCCTTTGTTGCTCCAAAGTCTTGACACTTCAACATCACCAAGAAGAAGACCAACATCATCTTCCACACAAAGGCCGCATCAATGGGAGATCCGCCAAGGTCATCATCGATGGAGGTAGTTGCTACAACTTGGCAAGCGAAGAACTATGCTCCCAATTGGTCAAGAAGAAGCATCCGAACCATACAAGGTTCAATGGCTAAGGACTCCCAAGACTATACGAAAGGAGCATACCAAGTATCCTTCAAAATCGGGCATACGAGGACACTTTGGAGTGTGATGTGGTCCCACAACTGCCATTACCTCCTCCTTGGTCGGCCATGGCACAATCGCGGTGTCTACCACAATGGGCGACAAACCACTATAGCTTCAAGATGAAAGGCAAAGAATATGTCCTACGCACCTATGTCTCCTAGTCAAGGATAGCCACAAACAAGCCACCAACCAAAGAGAGAAGAGGAGAAAGTGAGCCACCAAAAGTGAGTGAGAGCCACAAGCCAAATTTGAGCGCCTTCGCTTAGAGAGAAAAACCTCATACTATTCGCCACCAAACATGAGATAAGAGAAGTGTGTGAGAACCCATCGAGTGTGATGCACTTTGTCCTAGTGTGCAAGGATGGAGAACAACAAACTAACACCACTCATGAGCTACCTTTGGTGTTTCAATCTCTTTACAGAATTTCAAGATGTTTTCCGATGAGCTACCTCCGGTCTACCTCTCTACGAGGCATTGAGCATCGAATCGACCTCATTCCCGGAGCGCCACTTCCAAACAAAGCTCCATACCGTGTCAATCCCAAGAAACCAAGGAGATTCAACAAGTACAACAACTACTCGACAACGGTCATGTACGCGGAAAGCTTAAGCCCTGTGCCGCTCCTCTGCTATACTTGTGCCCAAGCCCGATGGAAGTTTCCGCCAGGTTCATTGTGACCCATAAATGCTATCACCGCAGCGCTATAGGCATCCCATTCCTCGCTTAGATGATATGCTTGATGAACTTAGTGGAGCCAACTTTTTCTCAAAATTGATCTTAAAAGTGGCTATTATCAAACCGCATTCATGAGGGTGATGAATGGAAAACCGCTTTCAAAACAAAATTTGGCTTATATGAATGGTTGGTTATGCCCATGGGTTTGCTCAAGCTCTTTAACTTTTGTGCGATTTATGCATCATGTGCTTAGACCTTATATTGGAATCTTTGTTGTGGTTTACTTTGATGACATTCTTGTGTTTAGCAAAACCATGAAAGAGCATCTTGATCACGTTAAGCTTGTTTTGCAAACGCTCGAAGGAAAGTCTTTATAAACTTGAAGAAATGCACTTTGGAGTTGACAAAGTGGTTTTCGGGTTTTGTATCCTCCAAGGGTGTCCATGTTGATGAAACTAAGATCAAAGCAATTAAAACTTGGCCCCAACCCACCAATTTGCAACAAGTGCTAAGTTTTGGTCTTGTGTTTTTATCGCCAGAAAAACTTAGCACTATTGCAGCCCTTTGCATGCTTTGAGTAAGAAGAATACTCCTTTTATTTGGGGACCTTGCAATCAAACGCTTTTGATGAGCTCAAGTCTTGCTTACTCATGCTCCAATTTTGCTTTGCCCAACTTCGACAAAACTTTTGAGGTTCATTGTGATGCAAGTGGTACCGAATCATGGAGTTTTAATGCAAGAAAACGAAGTCATTGCTTATTTTAGTGAAAACTCTCCGTGCTCAACTTAACTATCCCGTATGACAAAGAATTGTATGCTTTAGTGCGGTACTACATGTTTGGGAACATTATCTTAGGCCTCATGAGTTTGTCATCCATACCGATCATGAAACGCTTAAGTACTTAAAAGGTCAAACTAAATTGAACAAGCGCCATGCTAAATGGAGTGAATTTATTGAATCTTTTCCATATGTGATCAAGTACATTAAGGGCAAGGAAAATGTAGTTGCCGATGCACTTTCACGATATGCACGCTTGTCACCCAACTTGAGTTGAATGTTATTGGCTTTGAGCACATAAAAGATTTGTATGCTAGTGATCCATTTTGCACCTCATTATGCTAAATGTTTGACACATACATCTTGGGAACAATATTACTCAAGGATGGTTATCTTATGAGAGCTAACAAACTATGCATTCTCTAGTCTTCTTCGCTTGCTACTTTTGCAAGAGGCTCATGGAGGTGGACTCATGGGACATTTTGGACGCGACAAGACCTTCGCCACGCCTCCAAGAACTACTTTTGGCCAAAGATGTTTCGAGATGTTCTCGCTTACCACCCGATGCTCTACATGCCGCAAAGCTAAGTCAAAAGCTCAATCTCATGGTCTTTACATGCCTCTTCCTATTCCTTATCAACCTGGGAAGACATTAGCATGGATTTTGTACTTGGTTTGCTTAGAACTCAAAATGGAAAGGATTCCGGTTTGTTGTTGGGACCGATTTTCTAAGATGGCACATTTCATTCCTTGCAACAAGGTAGACGATGCTTCACATATTGCAAATCTCTTTGTAGGAAATCTTGCGCTTCATGGAGTAATCAAGACAATCGCCTCCGATCAACGCCAAGTTCTTGAGTTACTTTTGAAGACTCTATGCGCCAAGCTCGAATCAAGCTCTTGTTCTCATCCGTGATACCATCCTCAAACCGACGGCCAAACGGAGGTGACGAACCGACGCTCTCCACTTCGCTGTTGATCAAGAAGAACATCAAGGAGTGGAAGCATGTCACCCATCGCCGAGTACGCCTACAACCGCAAGATATTCGACTACCGCAAGTCTCCCTTCGAGGTCGCTTCACGGCTTCAACCCTTTGTCCCCATTGACATTCTACCCTTCCTCTACAAGAGCGCATCAACCTCGACACGCAGTGCCGTAAGCTACATCAAGAAGATGCATGAAGATACAAGACACACCATCGAGCCGAGTACAACGACTAACGCACAAGCTCAACATCAACAAGCAACCCATGATCTTCAACATAGGCGATCTCGTGGCTACACCTTCGCAAGGAACGCTTCCCAACTAACGCAAGTCCAAACTTCTACCGAGCCGATGGACCCTTCAAGGTGCTAGCACGCTACAACAACAACGCCACAAGCTCTATACATACCAAGCGACAAATACAACGTGAGCGACACCTTCAACGCCAAAGACCTCGCCTTTCCATGGTGATGAAGATCTTGATCCGAGGTCGGATCCTTTCGGGAGGGAGATGATGCGAGCATCCCATGGTCATCCCCATGGACCTATCTCCATCCCATCAAGTGCCAATGGACCAATGACTCGAAAGCACGCAGAGAGCTCTAAACCGAGGTGACATCTCCTTTCCTAACTACCACTTCCCTACCCGAGACATGGTTACTACCTCAAACGGATACACTTTGCATGCTCAGTACCTCAAGAAGCTAAGGAGCAAGAAGGACCGGAGGGAGAAGATGGACGAAGAAGAAGAAGAAGAACGCTAACCACTAAGATTACCAGCCATTAGCAGATTATCAAGACGAGCTCAGCAGATATCATTTCTCGCGTATTACTACTGAGGGGCGGAACTACCGAAATCTACTTCCGCCAACCCGACAAACGCCGGTTCCAGACTTCGACGCAGATTATCATTGCAAGCGGTACTACCGCTCAACACAAGCGGTACTACGCTTCCCGCTAAGCAGACTACCGCCCCCACTCATGCAGATTATCAAGAACCCCAAGCATTATCGGCATTAAGCTAAGATTATCCGATGGACGGCATTATCACCACACATAGAATGCGGGCCTAGGGCCCATGTATCCCTCCCACTTACCTCTTCGTGACATAAACTATAAATACCTCCACCTTCTTCTAGACAGTTTTAGACGGATTAGCCATGTGTGAGAGCCTTGCTCATCCATTTCTGGTTACTCCTGAGTTCACGAATTCTCGGAGAAGATCCCCAAGGATTCAACCCCTTCTAGGAAGAACATCAAGGCCTCCTCTGGAGAAGAACGGTTCCTTTGTATCCTTACCTGTCGATTTTGGATCTCGAATCTCTTGTGTGTATGATGATCTAGCACTTGTGTGATCGATTCCTTGTTGGTTGAGTGATTCTCTCGCTTTCCCTGCGGTTTTCCTTGTGCTTCCGCTGTTCTTCGTGATTCCTCCGTGAGGATCCCTCCAAACGTGAAAGATCGATTTCCAATTAGGGTTCCACCTCACATCACTAGGCCCACTAATTTTTCGTAAAAGTATGCAACAGTTTGCCATCTTGTAATAACACACCTCCTAATCCAATTCCACTAGCATCACATTCAAGCTCAAAAGTCTTATTAAAATCAGAAGTTGGAGTAAAGGAGCATGTGTCAACTTATCTTTCAACACCGTGGAAGGCTTCTTCGTGCAAGACCCCAAACAAAAGGCACATCCTTCTTTGTAAGCTCATTGAGAGGTGCAGAATGGTGTGAAATCTCACAAAACGCCTATAGAATCCAAGGAGGCCAAGAAAACTCTCACTTGTGTGACTGCTTTGGCTGCGCCAACTCTCAATAGCTTCAATCTTGGCTTTATCGACTTCAATTCCTCGTGAGTAACAACATAGCTAAGAAAAGACACTCGGTTGGCAAAAGGTGCACTTCCCAAGGTTACCAAACAAACGTGCATCACGAGAGCAATAAAAACAGCACGTAAATGTTCCAAATGTTCCTCCAAAGATCTGCTATAAATCAATATGTCATCAAAGTAAACTACCACAAATCGTCCAATGAAAGTAACGAAACTTCGCTCATTAATCTCATGAAAGTACTAGGTGCATTAGTTAACCGAAAAGGCATGACTAACCACTCATATAATCCAAACTTAGTTTTAAATGCTGTTTTCCATTCATCCCCAATTTCATATGAATTTGATGGTATCCACTACGCAAATCAACTTTGGAGAATATTGTAGAGCCACTAATTCATCAAGCATATCATCTAGCCTAGGAATAGGATGACGATAACTAATAGTAATATTATTAATGCCTCTACAATCAACACAACATACGCCGATGTACCATCCTTTTTCGCACTAGAATAATAGGAAAAAGACAAGGACTAAGGGATTCATGATATAACCTTTGTCGAGAAGCTCTTGTACTTGACGATAATCTCCTTCGCCTCTCCGGATTGGTACGCAGATGGCGACGGTTTGGCAAAGGAAGCACCGGAATTAAGTCAATCGATGCTCGATCCTAATGAATAGGCGGTAACTCGATAGAGGCGGGTGTCCCGCCTTTCGATGAGATGGTGGATTTCGCTTTGGTGGAAGTCGACTTTGACGATCCACTACGAAGGCAGAGACGCCGCTTTTAGCAATCGCTAAACCAACTCCGAGGAGGTTATTGATCACGAGCACGATCAACCTCGACTAACAGGGTCTATTTCGCGAGCAAACTAAGAACAAGCAAGAAACTAAGATTGCAACTGATATTGCTAATATAAGATGAAAGCTTTATTGATCAAGGTGGGGTTCTGCGGACGCCATTGTTCGTCAGCACAAACGGCATCAAGTTGCCTATGGCTAACTTTTGATCTAAACAAACCCAAAGTCTAAACGGTGCCCTAAGGGCTGTATATATGGGGGAAGAGGAGGAATTTCGTGTCTTGAGGGTGTGCTAAACCAACCCTATCTCTTGTTTCCCCACACATACGGACTCTAAAAATAGCCTATACTTAAGTATTTCGAAATTACATGGCCCTGCCCAATAATAAGGTGACGCAGACCCAGAATAGCCTATGGACTAATATTATGAAGTGGCATCTTGTATATTTCTGTCCAAGGCTTCATGCACCCTTATGGTGGCTTCAAAGTCCCTAAATCATCACTTGTAACTCCGCTTGATCCTCAGATGCCATCAACTCCATGCGTGTTCTTGCTCCAATGTTCATCCTTCTCCAAGCTAGGCCCTTCATTTGTAAGCAAAACAAATGTATCCAATTTAAAGCATCATATTCTCATGAATATTAAAATCATTACCAAGAAACGAAAGTACCCGTAATTTAATCAAGTGCGCGAGCTCTAGTAATTGGTCCCAGATATGTAACAAAGAGGGGGTGTGGGTGTAACAATGGTATTGATGTCCTCATCATCCTCCCCTTCTTGAAATGAAGTCGCCCTCGACGGAAGCTCATCTTCCTCACCCAAATAAGGCTTCAAATCTGTAATGTTAAAAGTAGGACTAACCCCAAAATCTGCAGTAGCTCAAGTTTATATGCATTATCATTTATTTTCTAACACCTTAAAAGGACCAAGAGACGTGGCATTAGCTTTGATTTGCGAAATCAGAAATCTATCTCACGCAAATGTAACCAAACAAGATCTCCTGTGCAAACACAACATGTTTTCTACCTTATCTCCAAAGAAGTTTATATTTAGCATTCATACGCCAATGTTTTCCTTAGTTAACTCATGCATTTTTAAAATCAATTCAGACGCTTTTAGCATCAAAATTAACTCTTCCCAAGATGGAAGAGGCAACAAATCAATAGGTGCACGAGGTAGGAAACCATACACAATTTCAAAAGGGCACATCTTAGTAGTAGAATGCAATGAACGATTATAAGCAAATTCAATATGAGGCATTCCTCCCACATTTTCTTATTATTCTTTAGAACAGCCCTAAGCATAGTAGACAATGTTCTATTGACTACTTCAGTTTGTCATACATGCATATTTGTCGTGTGATTTCTAGAGCAAACTATTCAATAATCTATTTATGTTATCCGAACAAGAATACTTCACACACTTTTGTGTTTTGTCTAATTGCAGGTGTATGGGACATTTGTACAATCCACATATGAAGATAAGGGAAAAGGAGAAGTTTAGGTGCTGTTCAAAAAGTCTTCTCACGCCACTTTTGGGCCAAGAGAAGATAGAGTCCAAGTCTCTCACGTTCTGGATTCAGATTCGGACTGCACAGACATACCTGACTCAAAACGCCAACAACTTTTTCATACGGACTCCGAATTGGGTGATTATTTTTTTGTTGGAAAGTAGATTTCATGCTCTTTCCAGCACAATTGGAATCACCTTAAAATCCATCCGGAGCGTTGAGTTATGGACGAAACAATCTGACGCTGCAGCAGAATCCGAGTCAAACTACAAGTCCAGAGGTGTTACATCACCTCCACTTAGGCCCATGAGCCTTGTACGACCTAGGGTTGGTTTTAGGCTGCCTTGGGACGTTCTCCCACCTCCTTGGCCGCCACCCCTTGCTCCTATATAAGTAGATCCATCTAGTAGCTTTTCCCTTCGGATTTTTTTAGTTAAAAGTTAGCCAACGCAACTTCGTGTACTTCGTTTGTGTCCAACGACCAGACAAAGACCGCTTACGGATCCCCACCTTTATCAATACTTCTTACATACTCGCAATATTCAGATTGCTTTTATCATATTCTTGCTTGTTCTTCGATTGCTTGCAGGAATAGACCTTCGTGGTCAGGTTGATCGTGCTCCAGCGTGGTCAATAACCTCTCGGAGTTGGTTTAGCGATTGCTAAGGCGCAACGTCGTGCACGTTTGTAGTCGGATCGTCAAAGTCATCTTCACCAAATCGATAGTTATCATCTCATCGAAAGATCGGGACACCCTCGCCTCTATCATTCTCCAAGCTAGGCCCTTCATTTGTAAGCAAAACAAATGTATCCAATTTAGGCAGCATCATATTCTCATGAACATTAGAATCATTACCAAGAAATGATAGTACCTGGTAATTTAATTGGCGTGCGCGAGCTCTAGTAATTGGTCCAGTATATGTAACAGTAGGGGCTGTGGGTGTAACACTGGTATTGATGTCCTTATCATCCTCCCCTTCTTGAAATGAAGTCGTCCTCGATGGAAGCTCATCTTACTCACCCAAATAAGGCTTCAAATCTGTAATGTTAAAAGTGGGACTAACCCCAAAATCTGCAGGTAGCTCAAGTTTATATGCATTATCATTTATTTTCTCTAACACCTTAAAAGGACCATCAGCACATGGCATTAGATTTGATTTGGGCAAATTAGGAAATCTATTCTTATGCAAATGTAACCAAACAAGATCTCCAGGTGCAAACACAACATGTTTTCTACCCTTATCTCCAGCAAGTTTATATTTAGCATTCATACGCTCAATGTTTTCCTTAGTTAACTCATGCCTTTTTAAAATCATTTCAGCATGTTGTTTAGCATCGAAATTAACCTTCTCCGAAGATGGAAGAGGCAACAAATCAATAGGTGCACGAGGTAGGAAACCATACACAATTTCAAAAGGGCACATCTTAGTAGTAGAATGCAATGAACGATTATAAGCAAATTCAATATGAGGCAAGCATTCTTCCCACACTTTCTTATTATTCTTCAAAACAGCCCTAAGCATAGTAGACAATGTTCTATTGACTACTTCAGTTTGTCCATCAGTTTGGGGGTGACAAGTAGTACTAAAAAGCAGTTTAGTCCCCAACTTAGCCCATAAACATCTCCAAAAGTGGCTAAGGAATTTAGTATCACGATCTGAAACAATAGTATTTGGCACACCATGCAAGCGAATAATTTCCGAAAGAACAAATCAGCAACATTAACAAAGATCATCGCTTTTATGACATGGCATAAAGTGTGCTATTTTCGAAAATCTATCCACGACAACAAATATGCTATCCCTCCCCTTCTTTGTTCGAGGTAAACCTAAAACAAAGTCCATAGATATATCCTCCCAAGGGACACTGGGTACTGGCAAAGGCATATATAAACCATGAGGATTGAGTCGTGACTTAGCTTTTTGACATGTAGTGCATCGAGCAACAAAACGCTCAACATCCCGTCTCATCTTTGGCCAAAAGAAATGTGTAGGAAGTACGTCCTCCGTCTTTTTCACGCCAAAGTGTCCCATTAATCCTCCTCCATGCGCCTCCTGCAACAACAAAAGATGAACGGAGCTAGCTGGAATGCATAGCTTGTTAGAACGGAACACAAATCCATCATTAACAACGAACTTGTTCCACATTCTTCCTTCTTTACAATTATGCATTACATCTTTAAAATCAACATCATGCACATATTGATCTTTGATGGTCCCCAAACCAAATATTTTGTAGTCAAGTTGTGAAAGCATAGTATAACGACGAGACAATGCATCAGTAATAACATTTTCTTTTCCCTTGTTGTGTTTAATGACATAAGGGAAAGTCTCAATGAATTCAACCCATTTAGCATGTCTACGATTCAGTTTAGCTTGACTTTTAATATGTTTCAAATATTCATGATCAGAGTGTATAACAAATTCTTTGGGCCATAAATAATGTTGCCATGTTTCCAAAGTCCGAACAAGAGCATATAATTCTTTATCATAAGTAGAATAATTCAGACTAGGCCCACTCAATTTTTCAGAAAAGTATGCAACAGGTTTGCCATCTTGATAGAGGCGTGGGTGTCCCGTCTTTCGATGAGATGGTGGCTATCGTTTTGGATGAAGTCGACTTTGACGATCCGACTACGGACGTGCGAGGACGTCGCGCCTTAGCAATCGCTAAACCAACTCCAAGAGGTTATTGACCACGCCGGAGCACGATCAACCTGACCACGAAGGTCTGTTTCCTGCAGGCAAACGAAGAACAAGCAAGAAACTAAGATTGCAATCTGGATATTGCGAATATAAGAGGAAAGCTTTATTGATCAAGGTGGGGTTCTGTGACGCCTTTGTCTGGTCATGGAACACAAACGGCACGCTGTGAAGTTGCAGCTATGGCGAACTTTTAATCTAAACAAAACCTAAGTCTAAACGGTGCCCTAAGGGCTGTATATATGGAGGAAGAGGGGTGAATTTCGTGGCCCTTGGTGGAGGGGTCCAAACTAACCCTATCTCTTGTTTCCCCACACATACGGACTCTAAAAATAGCCTATACTAATGTATTTCGAAATTACATGGGCTGGCCCAATAATAAGGTGACGCAGCACCTAGAATAGCCTCTGGACGAAATTTATGAAGTGGCATCTTGTATATTTCGTCCAAGGCTTCATGCACTCATTATGGTGGCTTCAAAGTCCTGAAATCATCACTTGTAACTCCATTCTTGTCCCCTTAGCATGCCATCATCTCCATGCTTGTTCTTGCTCCAATGGTCATCCTTCTCCAAGCTAGGCCCGTCATTTGTAAGCAAAACAAATGTATCCAATTTAGGCAGATCATATTCTCATGAACATTAGAATCATTACCAAGAAACGAAAGTACCGGTAATTTAGTTGGCGTCTTGTGAGCTCTAGTAATTGGTCCAAGATGTATAGCAGCAGGGCTGTGGGTGTAACAATGGTATTGATGTCCTCATCATCCTCCCTTCTTGAAATGAAGTCGCCCTCGACGGCAACTCATCTTCCTCACCCAAATATGGCTTCAAATCTGCAATGTTAAAAGTGGGACTAACCCCAAAATCTGCAGCAGCTCAAGTTTATATGCATTATCATTTACTTTCTCCAACACCTTAAAGGGACAAGCAGCACGTGGCATTAGCTTTGATTTGCGCAAATCAGAAATCTATCCTTACGCAAATGTAACCAAACAAGATCTCCGGTGCAAACACAACATGTTTTCTACCCTTATCTCCAGAAGTTTATATTTAGCATTCATACGCTCAATGTTTTCCTTAGTTAACTCATGCATTTTTAAAATCAATTCAGCACGTTCTTTAGCATCAAAATTAACCTTCTCCGAAGATGGAAGAGGCAACAAATCAATAGGTGCACGAGGTAGGAAACCATACACAACTTCAAAAGGGCACATCTTAGTAGTAGAATGCAATGAACGATTATAGGCAAATTCAATATGAGGCAAGCATTCCTCCCACATTTTCTTATTATTCTTTAGAACAGCCCTAAGCATAGTAGACAATGTTCTATTGACTACTTTAGTTTGTCCATCAGTTTGGGGGTGACAAGTAGTACTAAAAGCAGTTTAGTCCCCAACTTAGCCCATAAACATCTCCAAAAGTGGCTAAGAAATTTCAGATCACGATCTGAAACAATAGTATTTGGCACACCATGCAAGCGAATAATTTTCACGAAAGAACAAATCAGCAACATTAACAAAGATCATCGCTTTTATGACATGGTATAAAGTGTGCCATTTTCGAGAATCTATCCACGACAACAAATATGCTATCCTTCCCCTTCTTTGTTCTAGGTAAACCTAAAACATAGTCCATAGATATATCCTCCCAAGGAACACTAGGTACAGGCAAAGGCATATATAAACCATGAGGATTGAGTCGTGACTTAGCTTTTTGACATGTAGTGCAATGAGCAATAAAACGCCAACATCCGTCTCATCTTTGGCCAAAAGAAATGTGTAGCAAGTACGTCCTCCGTCTTCTTCACGCCAAAGTGTCCCATTAGTCCTCCTCCGTGCGCCTCCTACAACAACAAAAGACGAACGGAGGTAGCTGGAATGCATAGCTTGTTAGCACGGAACACAAATCCATCATTAACGACAAACGTGTTCCATGTTCTTCCTTCTTTACAATTCTGCAATACATCTTTAAAATCAGCATCATGCACATATTGATCTTTGATGGTCTCCAAACCAAATATTTTGAAGTCAAGTTGTGAAAGCATAGTATAGCGACGAGACAATGCATCAGCAATAACATTTTCTTTACCCTTCTTGTGTTTAATGACATAAGGAAAGTCTCAATGAATTCAACCCATTTAGCATGTCTACGATTCAGTTTAGCTTGACTTTTAATATGTTTCAAAGATTCATGATCAGAATGTATAACAAATTCTTTGGGCCATAAATAATGTTGCCATGTTTCTAAAGTCCGAACAAGAGCATATAATTTTTTATCATAAGTAGAATAATTCAGACTAGATGATGCGGAGCATCCCATGGTCATCCCCATGGACCTATCTCCATCCCATCAAGTGCCAAATGGACCAATGACTCGAGCACGTGCAAGAGCTCTCGAAACCGAGGTGACATCTCTCCTTTCCGAACTACCACTTCCCCTACCCGAGACATGGTTACTACCTCAAACGGATACACTTTGCATGCTCAGGTACCTCGAAGAAGCTAAGGAGCAAGAAGGACCGGAGGGAGAAGATGGACGCCAAGAAGAAGAAGAAGAACGCTAACCACGGTACTACCGCCCGAGCTTACAGTATTATCAAGACGAGCTCATGCAGACTACCGCTCCCCTCAAGCGGTACTACACCGAGGGGCGGAACTACCGCAATCTACTTCCGCTCAACCCGACAAACGCCGGTTCGCAGATTTCCGAGACGCAGTACTACCGCTCGTGGCAAGCGGTACTACCGCTCCAACACAAGCGGTACTACCGCTCCCGCCAAGCGGTACTACCGCTCCCCCACTCAGCATGGTACTACCGCAACCCCAAGCGGTACTACCGCTCGCTAAGCGGTACTACCGCTCGATGGACGGTATACTACCGCCACTGCTGCTGCTGAGAATGCGGGCCTAGGGCCCATGTATCCCCCTCCCACTTACCTCTTCGTGGACATAAACTATAAATACTCCTCCACCTTCTTCTAGACAGTTTTAGCACTGGATTAGCTCATGTTTGTGTGAGAGCCTTTGCTCATCCACTTGGTTACTTCTCCTCGGAGTTCACGACCTCTTCGGAGAAGATCCCCCAAGCGGATTCAAGACCCCTTCTAGGGAAGAACATCAAGGCCTCCTCTTGGAGAAGAACGGTTCCTTTGTATCCTTACCTTTGTTGACTTTGGATCTCGTGAATCTCTTGTGTGTATGATGATCTAGCACTTGTGTGATCGATTCCCTTGTTGGTTGAGTGATTCTCTCTCGTTTTCCCCGTGTTTTCCCTTGTGCTTCCGCTGTTCTTCAGATTCCTCCGTAGGATCCCTCCAAACGTGAAAGATCGATTTAATTAGGGTTCCACCCTACATCATATGGTATCATGAGCCAGGTTGATCACGTTTTTGGAGCCCCTACCCCGTGTTTTCTAGCTTGATTTTGTTGTTTTCGTCCTAAAAACCCGAAAATCCCCACAAAAATAGCCCCAAAAATTTTTGTGATTTGTTAGTTTGATGATGTTTTGTTGATTTTGATCCGTGGATTTGCTTGGTTTCGAGTCGATCTAGCATCTCCCCAAGTTTCCCCTCTTTCCATCCGCGAAATCAGCCTTTTCCGCCCAAAATCGCCCAAATCCTGCTCATCTGCGATTTCCCGACTTCATGGGTACTACCGCCCGACCTGCGATACTACCGCTCTCAGACTTCTTACGCGGTACTACAAGAACCTATCGCGGTACTACTACACCCTGTCATGCGTACTTCCGCCCGCCCAATTTTTCGCCTAAACCACTTTTTTCACTTCCGCATACCACCACCATTCCCACATACCCCCCACCATAACTTTGCCCGCTACCGACTCCGACTATTTGAACCTGTTGTGCTTTACGAAATTGAGTTGTCGTAACCGTGTCCTTTTGTGTTTCGGCTATCCAGGTACGGTTCGACACCGACATCACGACAGCTCATCCTCGACGACTACTACGACCGGACACAGCACTTTGGTATCACTTTCGTCCTGATATCACCTTGGTATCGTGTCATACTCTCTCGCAATTGCATTGATAACCAACATAGCCCATCTTTTGCGTTGCTTACCCATCGAGACTAGCCATTGAGTATTGCCGGCAACGTAACTTGTGCACATTAGGGATCATACTCCATAGCATACATACCATAGCATAGTGGTGCATATCTTGAGATCCACTTGTGTGTCACAAAGTTGTCATCGCATACACAATTGCTATCTTGGTTCGAGAAGTTTGCATAAGAAAAGAGCTCAAAAGAGAAAGAGCCACCCAAGCTTTTAAGCAAAAGAGAAAGATAAGCAAAGAGCTTATAAGCAAGAACCATAGCATCATACTACATTAAGATTGTCATATAAGATCATCTTGGATCATTGCACCGAAATACCATACATATAGCATACTTGGGATAGAGATCGTTGCATTTTTGCCTAGTAGGTTGTGCACAAGTTCCGATCCGCCTATTGTGCAATCGTGCTAGCGTCTCTCTAGTATTGTGCAACAAGAGCATTTTCGTGGATTCCACATTTTGGCTCACTTTTGGTTTGCACAATCCCATTTATCTATTTATGTGTGTGTTTCCGTGTACCACTACTTGCTTGGTCTACTTGTTACATTTGCGAATTTGCGAATCTTCTTCAACATTTTGAGTCAAGCTAACGATTACAATCAATTTTGTGCCACCATCCTAACCAAGCTCCACCAAAAGCTTTTACTTGTGTAGGTGTGAGAATCGACAAGGATCGGTACCAAGAGTGCTATTTCATTGTCCGCATTTGAGTGAACTTGATTCATCTTCAACTTCGTCAAAGGTACATTGGTATTAGTTCTTCTCTTTCTACCACTCACAATTTGCTTGAAATGATGGATAGGCCAAGTTCTTCTACAAACCCACTCTTCATCGAGCAAGACGACGACATGTCATCCTCGTCACCAAGAGCCACCTCTTCGGTACAAGAACGAGCTCTCCATCAAGAGCAACAAGCAATGAGCGAACGATCGACAACCTCTCCACCGACTTGCGACTCTCCGAGAAGCGTACAAGAGATTACTTCGACAACAAACTCGACGCGACAAGAAAGAGAATGATGCAAGAATGGACGAGATCCGCGCCTTGTTGGTGAACCGCGATTTCTACCTCTTCACACTCAAGACGGAGCCACTCAAGTCGCCACTCCGACGACTCCTTCTCCGACACAAGTACACCGTCATCGAACACTCTTGACGAGCAGCGCGTCAAGACCGTCATGCATCTCGCAACCCGCTACACGACAAGAATTCCCAAGAGCAAGTGGATGAACAAGTTCCTCGTCCTCAATCAAACCAAGTAGCGTTTGCTCAAGCTCAAGAACGACAACGCCTTCGCCGCCAACAAGAACAAGAACGAAGCGCCTACACCAACAACAACAAGACGCCGAGGCCCAACGCCTTCAACAACAACAACGAGAAGCACAAGTTTGAGGCGAACGCCCTCCAAGCATCAAGCCGAGCTATCGCCAACCGCAATCGTGAAAGGCGATTCAAGAGGAAGCCCTTCGAGAAGAAATCCAAGAGAGGAACTACCATCGGCGTGCGCAACGCCAAGCTCCTCAAGATTATCCTCAACCTCAAGGTCAACAAGAGCAAGTTGATCATGGACTTCCTCCTCGCCGAGAGCAACATGAGGATGATTACCCTCCACGCCAAGAACGCCATCATCAACTTCGACCTCAAAACAATGAAGAACATCGCTATGGCAAGCTCAAGTTCACAATGCCCAAGTTCAATGGAACCAATGATCCCAAGAGTACCTCTCATGGGCATTGAAGGTCGACAAAATCTTTCGCTTGCACAACTATGAGGAAGAGAAGAAGATCGCTATGGCATCACTTGAGTTCCAAGACTATGTGCTCATATGGTGGGAACAAGTCCTTGAGCGCCGACAAGCAAGAGGTGAACCTCCAATCACCACTTGGGCTCAAATGAAGGATGTCATGCGAGCACGCTTTTGTGCCCACCTACTACAACCGTGATCTCTTCAAGAAGCTACAACTACTCAAGCAAGGAACAAAGAGTGTTGAAGAATACTACAAAGAAATGGAGATTGCCATGATTCGAGCCAATGTCAAGGAAGATGAGGAGCAAACAATGGCACGATTCTTGAATGGACTCAATCATCCCATCAAGAAGATCGCCGACTTCCAACCCTACTCCAACCTCATTGAGCTCGTGCATCAAGCTACAAAGGCGGAACGTCAAGTACAAGATGACTTCAAATGCCAAGTACTCCTCCAAGATACACGGCTTCTCCAACAACCAAGCTTCAACAACTACTCCAACTTCGACATCAATCAAGCCTTCTCCAAGCAACGACGACAAGTCAAGTTACAAGAAAACTTCCACAAGTTCAAGTCGTCTTCCTCCTACTACAAGCAACTTCAAACCGCGTGCTTCATCATCTACTCCAACCAATGAGACCGTCAAGACAAGCTCCTTCAAGTGTTTCACTTGCGGCGGCGAGGCCACAAGTCATATGAATGCACCAACAAGCGCACCATGATCCTCAACGACGATGGCACCTACGACTCAATGAGTGAAGATGAAATGGACGCTATTGAGCAAGTGGCCATGCACCGCGCATCAACGAGGATGAAGATGATCAAGTCTTTTGTGATGAAGATACAAGCCCGCTCTTGTTGTCTCCAAAGTCTTGACACTTCAACATCACCAAGAAGAAGACCAACGATGCCACATCTTCCACACAAAGGCCGGCATCAATGGGAGATCCGTCAAGGTCATCATCGATGGAGGTAGTTGCCACAACTTGGCAAGCGAAGAACTATGCTCCAAGCTCCAATTGGTCAAGAAGAAGCATCCGCAACCATACAAGGTTCAATGGCTAAGTGACTCCGGCACTATACGAGTTGAGCATACGGTCCAAGTATCCTTCAAAATCGGTGCATACGAGGACACTTTGGAGTGTGATGTGGTCCCAATGACCGTTTGCCACCTCCTCCTTGGTCGGCCATGGCAATTCGACCGTGGTGTCTACCACAATGGGCGTACAAACCACTATAGCTTCAAGATGAAAGGCAAAGAATATGTCCTACGACCTATGTCTCCTAGTCAAGTGATAGCCGACAAACAAGCCACCAACCAAAGAGAGAAGAGTGAGAAAGTGAGCCACCAAAAAGTGAGTGAGAGCCACAAGCCAAATTTGAGCGCCTCTTAGCCTAGAGAAAAAACCTCATACTATTCGCCACCAAACATGAGATAAGAGAAGTGTGTGAGAACCCATCGAGTGTGATGCACTTTGTCCTAGTGTGCAAGGATGGAGAACAACAAACTAACACCACTCATGAGCTACCTTTGGTGTTTCAATCTCTTTTACAGGAATTTCAAGATGTTTTCCCCGATGAGCTACCTCCGGGTCTACCTCCTCTACGAGGCATTGAGCATCGAATCGACCTCATTCCCGGAGCGCCACTTCCAAACAAAGCTCCATACCGTGTCAATCCCGAAGAAACCAAGGAGATTCAACGGCAAGTACAACAACTACTCGACAACGGTCATGTACGTGAAAGCTTAAGCCCTTGTGCCGCTCCGTTATACTTGTGCCCAAGCCCGATGGAAGTTTCCGCCAGTGCTCGATTGTAGACCCATAAATGCTATCACCGTGCGCTATAGGCATCCCATTCCTCGCTTAGATGATATGCTTGATGAACTTAGTGGAGCCAACTTTTTCTCAAAATTGATCTTAAAAGTGGCTATTATCAAATCCGCATTCATGAGGGTGATGAATGGAAAACTGCTTTCAAAACAAAATTTGGCTTATATGAATGGTTGGTTATGCCCATGGGTTTGTCGGAAGCTCCGGAACTTTTGTGCGACTTATGCATCATGTGCTTAGACCTTATATTGGAATCTTTGTTGTGGTTTACTTTGATGACATTCTTGTGTTTAGCAAAACCATGAAAGAGCATCTTGATCACGTTAAGCTTGTTTTGCAAACGCTTCGAAAGGAAAGTCTTTATGCAAACTTGAAGAAATGCACTTTTGGAGTTGACAAAGTGGTTTTCTTGGGTTTCGTTGTATCCTCCAAGGGTGTCCATGTTGATGAAACTAAGATCAAAGCAATTAAAACTTGGCCCCAACCCACCAATTTGCAACAAGTGCTAAGTTTCCTTGGTCTTGCAGGTTTTTATCGCCGCTTTGTGAAAAACTTTAGCACTATTGCAGCCCTTTGCATGCTTTGAGTAAGAAGAATACTCCTTTTATTTGGGGACCTTTGCAATCAAACGCTTTTGATGAGCTCAAGTCTTTGCTTACTCATGCTCCAATTCTTGCTTTGCCCAACTTCGACAAAACTTTTGAGGTTCATTGTGATGCAAGTGGTACCGAATTGGCGGAGTTTTAATGCAAGAAAACGAGTCATTGCTTATTTTAGTGAAAAACTCTCCGTGCTCAACTTAACTATCCGTGTATGACAAAGAATTGTATGCTTTAGTGCGTGTACTACATGTTTGGGAACATTATCTTAGGCCTCATGAGTTTGTCATCCATACCGATCATGAAACGCTTAAGTACTTAAAAGGTCAAACTAAATTGAACAAGCGCCATGCTAAATGGAGTGAATTTATTGAATCTTTTCCATATGTGATCAAGTACATTAAGGGCAAGGAAAATGTAGTTGCCGATGCACTTTCACGCATATGCACGCTTGTCACCCAACTTGAGTTGAATGTTATTGGCTTTGAGCACATAAAAGATTTGTATGCTAGTGATCCATCTTTTGCACCTCATTATGCTAAATGTTTGACACATACATCTTGGGAACAATATTACCTCAAGGATGGTTATCTTATGAGAGCTAACAAACTATGCATTCCCTAGTCTTCTCTTCGCTTGCTACTTTTGCAAGAGGCTCATGGAGGTGGACTCATGGGACATTTTGGACGCGACAAGACCTTCGCCACGCCTCCAAGAACTACTTTTGGCCAAAGATGTTTGAGATGTCTCTCGCTTTACCACCCGATGCTCTACATGCCGCAAAGCTAAGTCAAAAGCTCAATCTCATGGTCTTTACATGCCTCTTCCTATTCCTTATCAACCTTGGGAAGACATTAGCATGGATTTTGTACTTGGTTTGCCTAGAACTCAAAATGGAAAGGATTCCGTGTTTGTTGTTGTGGACCGATTTTCTAAGATGGCACATTTCATTCCTTGCAACAAGGTAGACGATGCTTCACATATTGCAAATCTCTTTTGTAGGGAAATCTTGCGCCTTCATGGAGTACCGAAGACAATCGTCTCCGACCGCGACGTCAAGTTCTTGAGTTACTTTTGGAAGACTCTATGCGCCAAGCTCGGAATCAAGCTCTTGTTCTCATCCGCATACCATCCTCAAACCGACGGCCAAACGGAGGTGACGAACCGGACGCTCTCCACTCTACTTCGCGTGTTGATCAAGAAGAACATCAAGGAGTGGGAAGCATGTCTACCCATCGCCGAGTACGCCTACAACCGTGCAAGACATTCGACTACCGCAAGTCTCCTTCGAGGTCGCTTCACGGCTTCAACCCTTTGTCCCCATTGGACATTCTACCCTTCCTCTACAAGAGCGCACCAACCTCGACGCAAGTGCCCGTGCAAGCTACATCAAGAAGATGCATGAAGATACAAGACACACCATCGGCGCCGAGTACAACGACTAACGACCAAGCTCAACATCAACAAGCAACCCATGATCTTCAACATAGGCGATCTCGTGTGGCTACACCTTCGCAAGGAACGCTTCCCCAACGAACGCAAGTCCAAACTTCTACCTCGAGCCGATGGACCCTTCAAGGTGCTAGCACGCTACAACAACAACGCCTACAAGCTCGACATACCAAGCGACAAATACAACGTGAGCGACACCTTCAACGTCAAAGACCTCTCGCCTTTCCATGGTGATGAAGATCTTGATCCGAGGTCGGATCCTTTCGAAGGGAGGGGAGATGATGCGGAGCATCCCATGGTCATCCCCATGGACCTATCTCCATCCCATCAAGTGCCAATGGACCAATGACTCGAGCACGTGCAAGAGCTCTCAAACCGAGGTGACATCTCTCCTTTCCGAACTACCACTTCCCCTACCCGAGACATGGTTACTACCTCAAACGGATACACTTTGCATGCTCAGGTACCTCGAAGAAGCTAAGGAGCAAGAAGGACCGGAGGGAGAAGATGGACGCGAAGAAGAAGAAGAAGAACGCTAACCACGGTACTACCGCCCGAGCTTCGGTACTATCAAGACGAGCTCAGCAGTACTACCGCTTCCCTCAAGCGGTACTACACGAGGGGCGGAACTACATAAATCTACTTCCGCTCAACCCGACAAACGCCGGTTCGACTTCGAGACGCGGTACTACCGCTCGGGCAAGCGGTACTACCGCTCCAACACAAGCGGTACTACCGCTCCTGCCAAGCGGTACTACCGCTCCCCCACTCAGCAGTACTACTCAAGAACCCCAAGCGGTACTACCGCTCGCTAAGCGGTACTACCGCTCGATGGATGGTACTACCGCCTGCTGCTTGCAGAATGCGGGCCTAGGGCCCATGTATCCCCTCCCACTTACCTCTTCGTGGACATAAACTATAAATACTCCTCCACCTTCTTCTAGACAGTTTTAGCAATCGGATTAGCTCATGTTTGTGTGAGAGCCTTTGCTCATCCACTTGGTTACTTCTCCTCGGAGTTCACGACCTCTTCGAGAAGATCCCCAAGCGGATTCAAGACCCCTTCTAGGGAAGAACATCAAGGCCTCCTCTTGGAGAAGAACGGTTCCTTTGTATCCTTACCTTTGTTGACTTTGGATCTCGTGAATCTCTTGTGTGTATGATGATCTAGCACTTGTGTGATCGATTCCTTGTTGGTTGAGTGATTCTCTCGTTTTCCCGTTTTCCCTTGTGCTTCCGCGTGTTCTTCGTATTCCCTCCGTAGGATCCCCTCCAAACGTGAAAGATCGACGAATTAGGGTTCCACCCTACATCACTAGGCCCACTCAATTTTTCAGAAAAGTATGCAACAGGTTTGCCATCTTGTAATAACACACCTCCTAATCCAATTCCACTAGCATCACATTCAAGCTCAAAAGTCTTATTAAAATCAGGAAGTTGGAGTAAAGGAGCATGTGTCAACTTATCTTTCAACACCGTGAAGGCTTCTTCCTGTGCAGTACCCCAAACAAAAGGCACATCCTTCTTTGTAAGCTCGTTGAGAGGTGCAGCAATGGTGCTGAAATCTCTCACAAAACGCCTATAGAATCCAGCGAGGCCAAGAAAACTCCTCACTTGTGTGACCGTTTTGGGCTGCGGCCAACTCCCTGTGGAGTAACAACATAGCCAAGAAAAGACACTCGGTCGGTGCAAAAGGTGCACTTCCCAAGGTTACCAAACAAACGTGCATCACGTAGAGCAATAAAAACAGCACGTAAATGTTCCAAATGTTCCTCCAAAGATCTGCTATAAATCAATATGTCATCAAAGTAAACTACCACAAATCGTCCAATGAAAGCACGTAAAACTTCGTTCATTAATCTCATGAAAGTACTAGGTGCATTAGTTAACCGAAAAGGCATGACTAACCACTCATATAATCCAAACTTAGTTTTAAATGCTGTTTTCCATTCATCCCCCAATTTCATACGAATTTGATGGTATCCACTACGCAAATCAACTTTGGAGAATATTGTAGAGCCACTCAATTCATCAAGCATATCATCTAGCCTAGGAATAGGATGACGATAACGAATAGTAATATTATTAATGCCTCTACAATCAACACACATACGCGATGTACCATCCTTTTTCGCACTAGAATAATAGGAACAGCACAAGGACTAAGGGATTCGCAGATATAACCTTTGTCGAGAAGCTCTTGTACTTGACGCATAATCTCCTTCGTCTCCTCTGGATTGGTACGGTATGGCGCACGGTTTGGCAGTGAAGCACCGGGAATTAAGTCAATCTGATGCTCGATCCCACGAATAGGCGGCAATCCCTGATAGAGGCGGGGTGTCCCGTCTTTCGATGAGATGGTGGATTTCGCTTTGGTGGAAGTCGACTTTGACGATCCGACTACGAGCGTGCGAGGACGTCGCGCCTTAGCAATCGCTAAACCAACTCCGAGAGGTTATTGATCACGCCGGAGCACGATCAACCTGACCACGAGGGTCTATTTCCTGCGAGCAAACGAAGAACAAGCAAGAAACTAAGATTGCAATCTGGATATTGCGAATATAAGATGAAAGCTTTATTGATCAAGGTGGGGTTCGTGGCGCCATTGTCCAGTCGTTGAACACAAACGGCACGCGAAGTTGCAGCTATGGCGAACTTTTGATCTAAACAAAACCCAAAGTCTAAACGGTGCCCTAAGGGCTGTATATATGGGGAAGAGGAGGAATTTCGTGGCCCTTGAGGGTGGGGTGCGAAACCAACCCTATCTCTTGTTTCCCCACACATACGGACTCTAAAATAGCCTATACTTAAGTATTTCGAAATTACATGGGCTGGCCCAATAATAAGGTGACGCAGCACCTAGAATAGCCTATGGACGAATATTATGAAGTGGCATCTTGTATATTTCGTCCAAGGCTTCATGCACTCCTTATGGTGGCTTCAAAGTCCTGAAATCATCACTTGTAACTCCGTTCTTGATCCTTAGCATGCCATCAACTCCATGCGTGTTCTTGCTCCAATGTTCATCCTTCTCCAAGCTAGGCCCTTCATTTGTAAGCAAAACAAATGTATCCAATTTAGGCAGCATCATATTCTCATGAACATTAAAATCATTACCAAGAAACGAAAGTACCGGTAATTTAATTGGCGTCTTGAGCTCTAGTAATTGGTCCCGTATATGTAACAATGAGGGGCTGTGGGTGTAACAATGGTATTGATGTCCTCATCATCCTCCCCTTCTTGAAATGAAGTCGTCCTCGACGGAAGCTCATCTTCCTCACCCAAATAAGGCTTCAAATCTGCAATGTTAAAAGTAGGACTAACCCCAAAATCTGCAGGTAGCTCAAGTTTATATGCATTATCATTTATTTTCTCTAACACCTTAAAAGGACCAGCAAGACGTGGCATTAGCTTTGATTTGCGCAAATCAGAAATCTATCCTTACGCAAATGTAACCAAACAAGATCTCCGGTGCAAACACAACATGTTTTCTACCCTTATCTCCAAAGAAGTTTATATTTAGCATTCATACGCTCAATGTTTTCCTTAGTTAACTCATGCATTTTTAAAATCAATTCAGCACGTTCTTTAGCATCAAAATTAACCTTCTCCGAAGATGGAAGAGGCAACAAATCAATAGGTGCACGAGGTAGGAAACCATACACAATTTCAAAAGGGCACATCTTAGTAGTAGAATGCAATGAACGATTATAAGCAAATTCAATATGAGGCAAGCATTCCTCCCACATTTTCTTATTATTCTTTAGAACAGCCCTAAGCATAGTAGACAATGTTCTATTGACTACTTCAGTTTGTCCATCAGTTTGGGGGTGACAAGTAGTACTAAAAAGCAGTTTAGTCCCCAACTTAGCCCATAAACATCTCCAAAAGTGGCTAAGAAATTTAGTATCACGATCTGAAACAATAGTATTTGGCACACCATGCAAGCGAATAATTTCACGAAAGAACAAATCAGCAACATTGACAGGATCATCGCTTTTATGACATGGTATAAAGTGTGCCATTTTCGAGAATCTATCCACGACAACAAATATGCTATCCCTCCCCTTCTTTGTTCTAGGTAAACCTAAAACAAAGTCCATAGATATATCCTCCCAAGGAACACTAGGTACAGGCAAAGGCATATATAAACCATGAGGATTGAGTCGTGACTTAGCTTTTTGACATGTAGTGCAGCGAGCAATAAAACGCTCAACATCCCGTCTCATCTTTGGCCAAAAGAAATGTGTAGCAAGTACGTCCTCCGTCTTCTTCACGCCAAAGTGTCCCATTAGTTGATGTAGGGTGGAACCCTAATTCGTCGATCTTTCACGTTTGGAGGGGATCCTACGGAGGGAACACGAAGAACACGCGGAAGCACAAGGGGAAACACGGGGAAAACGAGAGGGATTCACTCAACCAACAAGGAATCGGTCACACAAGTGCTAGATCACCACACACATAAGAGATCCACAAGATACAAAGTCAACAAAGGTAAGGATACAAAGGAACCGTTCATCTCCAAGAGGAGGCCTTGATGTTCTTCCCTAGAAGGGGTCTTGAATCCGCTTGGGGATCTTCTCCAAGAGGTCGTGATCTCCGAGGAGAAGTATCCAAGTGGATGAGCAAAGGCTCTCACACAAACATGAGCTAATCCAAAGGTCTTGACCCTCGCTAGAATGAGGTGGGGAGTATATATAGTCTTCATCCACGAAGGGGTAAGTGAGAGGGGGTTACATGGGCCCTAGGCCCGCTCACGAAAGCAGACACGGTAGTACCAGCCGGGGCGGTAGTATCATGAGGGTCCGCGATAGTACCGCTTGGGCTGAGCGGTAGTACCGCACGTGATTTACTTTTAGTACCGTAGGTGGAGCGGTAGTAGGGAGCGGTAGTTCACGGTGCTGTAGTACTACCGGAGGGAGCGGTAGTACCGCGAGGGTGCTGGAGCTTCTTCCTCCTTCTCTTCCATGCTTCTCTTGCGGACGGTGCAGTTGTTCCTTGGCGCTTGCACTCCTCCTCGTCGTCTGTAGTGTTCCGACAATACCTATGCATGCACACGGGTGGAGTGTCAAGTAGTATACCATCCTCGAAGAGGTCAAATGGGCACGTGTAAAGGAGATGATTCACCTTTGTGTATCTGAAGTAGATGTCGCACGTGTCACTCGCCAAACGGACTCTTGACATGGTGATGTCCATAGGATGCTCCGCATCATCTCCCCTCCCTTGGGAAGGATCCGACCTCGGATCGTGATCCTCATCACCATGGAAACGGTTGTCATAGACGGACTTGTAGTTGGAAGAAGTTGAAGACATGGCGCAATCCAAGTAGTCCAAGGTGTCACGGAGTGATAGACATGCAAAAGAGCAAACACAAGCAACACTCGAAATACAATGGTTAGCGCACACAAAGGTCCATCATGTAAGAATGAGTCCGTGCGGTAAGATTGGTCGTGACAAAGCGCATGAAGCATATCAAGATGATCTAGAATGAGATGCAAAGCATTCATGGAGGAAATGCAATCATTGTGTAAACAAATGTGTTGTAAATATGATCTATGCAACCACGGTGTAAAATGATGTCATAGTGAGATGTTTTATCAATAGTATGAATATGGCAATGGATGCTCAATATGTATATGTTATCATGCAATTGATGATGGACAATATGATCATGATGTATGAATATGCCTTCAAGGTAGATCACAACAAATTTGCTAAGGAAATCAAGCTCATATATCATGGATGACATGGGAATACAAGATGCAACAAGGCAATCACAATGTGAGTCAATCCATGCATAGTGTGCAAACTTGTGGTGAGTATGATACGTCCATCGAGCATGACATGTGTGAGCACAATCAAGAAATATGAAGGTGTTGGTGTACCAAAGCTCGATGTCGAGGCATGAGTGGAGTGTCAAGGTGCCTCCAATAAGTGCAAGCGCTCCTCAATGTGAAGGTCCATGTAGCCAATCTCCAATGTCGCTCCTCCTTTCACGAGATGTATCATGTAGACAACAAGAAGGAAACAACAATGAAAGAGTGACCCATCCAATATGCATATTTGAGGAAGCATAGAGTCCAAATCTCCAAGATCAATAAGCATAGTAAGTTGGCACTCAATACAAGGTGATATGAGAGATGCAACTAATGGAGACAAGAGACAATGATCATGACAAATCAAGTGAGAGGCATCAACATCTATGTCATCAACCCAAGAAAGCAAGTAATAGTGGAACATGGGTGATGCAACATAGCAAGCAATCATAGCTATCAAGTCAAGCAAGCTAGTAGTGCAAAGATGCAACGTACTAGAAGGAATCATGGCAAGCATGTCATTGGTGCAAATAGTGTGCATGAATAATTCACAAGACATGGCACAAGCATGAAAGCAAGATGTGAGAAAAATAGCATGAATATCTCGGTGAGAAGCCATATGTAAATAGCAATAAGGCATAATGACTCTCCCAACACAACAAGCATCAATAGTATGGGGCACATGATAAACATGGCAATAGCAACAAGGATCTCCACCAAGTATGCAAATACACATAGGAGTAGCATAATTGTGAATCATGGGTAAATGCAAGCAAGGGTCACAATTGCATGGCAAAGGCATAGAAAGAGGCATAACATGCAAAGTGAACACAATAGTATGGGCATAAGGTGACAAGTGGTAAATAGCCCATAGCCGTGTGAGAACCAAGTAGAAGAGATGCGCGTAGGCGTTGCGCGAAGGGAACGGTGGTAAGCATAGTCCACGGGATCCCAAAGCGTCGTTGCTCTCAAGAGCTCGTTTCGTCAACTCTTGGGATTGAGAGGTTGACGAGTATACATGAGTACCTACACAAAACAAAGACAAAGGAAAAATTGTGTGTGCATGGTATATGTACACATCATCCATCATGATGCGCACGTGCTTGTGTTGGTTAGCACCAAATATCCAATGCTCAAATAGATGAGATGCGTGATATAGAAACATGTCATCCATCATGATAGGTTTGTTATTATTTATGGCATAATGGAGACTCAAAGGATGTAATGCATCATGAGAAATATCTAGAGCATTGTTATTGATGGAGTGCATAAGGTGCATACTATCATGGGAATCATGCAAAGTATGAAATGCATCAAGATCTCCTAATATGTATGAGGAAACTATGGGGGTCTCCTCATGGGCATGAGTAGCAACATCACATGGAGAATATTGACAACATCCCAAACAATGCATATTCGAAACAATGTGATCATGGCATGGCATAGTGGATGAATTGTGTAAATCATGTAAAGGAAGCATGGCAATATCATCACAAGAGAAGCAAAAGCCAATGACCATCATCTCGTCATCTATGCCATAGGTGCAAATGGGATTTATTTTAATGGGGCATGCATAGTTACTATGTTGAGATTGAAATGATGCAATATGGGAGATCTCACTCATAGCATATGACAAGTTCAATGGATTGTCAAACATGACGTGACCAATAGAATTTTCACAAGATATCCTATGTAGCATACTATCACAACTAGGCAACTCAACATGCTCATCATCATATTCATCATAAATAGGTAAGTCAAGGCATGAAGAAGTTTCACTAGCATGAAGCATGGCAATAGGAGGGTCAACATCATGGGAGCAATCATTATCAAGAGAGTCCATTAGTGGGACAAGAGAAGCACCATCACCTATGTTACCTTTGGAGCGTCGCTCATGTGTTGTAGGTGAGGTGTTGAAGATCGCCTCGTTGTCATCTTCATCTTGATGGAACCATGTGGGGTTGCATCATCGTCCATCATGGCCATCGCTGCTCCATAGGAGGTATGGACTCATCAATGGTAGGCGTGTCGTCATGTAGGAGACCTAGCACCAAAGAAGAAAACACACTAGGAGTAGAGGTTAAGGCGTAGAAATCATAGTGGCCTCACATGCCGTGTCAACTACCTCACTCACTAAGTGTTGTGGCTCACTCACTCCCTCAAGGATGCTCTCACTCATATGGCTGGTGGAGTCACTCAAGTGGCTCTCAACCTCACATAGGATGTGTGGCATGCTCTCATGTGTGGGGCTAGTGGTGGTCACACTCATCCTCTCAAAGGAAATGCTCTCAATGTCACATATGGTGGAGTCACTCATCTCTCTCATGGGGTGGTGGCTCTCCTCACATGGCACTTTGGGCATCTCGACATATGTGGGTGTCGGAGAGGTGTAGGTGCAAATGTCTCCATGCTCAACTCAGACGCTGTGGTCAAGGGATGGCCCTTGCTCGACCTTCATGTCGCCGCCTTGTTGTTGGAGGTCCATATGATGTGGCACCTCATAGCTCGCCTCCATGACCGAAGGGAGTTTCCCATGCTCGGCCATCTTCCTTGAGGGCTTCAAGATGGAAGTGTCATCCTCGCTCAGAGGTAGTCGCCTTGGACTTAATGAAGTCGATGTAGGCGCACACGGGAAGTAGGCGAAGATGCCGTACGTCCAAAGGCGAAGATGCCTTGAGAACACTTGGCGAAGATGCCGAAGTGGTTGATGTAGCCGTAGCGCCGACTTGGTTGTGGTCGTCTCGCGGTCTTCTTTTGTGCTCTTGAAGCTTGGACTTGGCGTGATGTAGGTGATGTAGGGTGGAACCCTAATTCGTCGATCTTTCACGTTTGGAGGGGATCCTACGGAGAACACGATGAACACGGGGAAGAACGGAGAGAAATCACAAGGGGAAACACTCAAGAACAAGTCCAATCACACATCCACTAGACAATCAAACACACAAGATCACAAGGTACATGAACAACAAAGGGAAAGATACAAGGTAAGGTTCATCTCCAAGCGGAGGTCTTGATGATATCCTAGATGGATCTTCCCAAAAGGGGTCTTGATGATATCCCGCAGGATCTTCTCACATGGAGGTCTTGAACTCCATGGGAGTGGTAGTCTCTCTCTCTCAAGAGTAGAGGTAGGAGCAAAGCTCACCTAAGAATGAGCTATCATATTTGCTAACCTTAGCTAGAATGAGGTGGGGGAGTATATATAGTCTTCATCCACGAAGGGGTAAGTGAGAGGGGGTTACATGGGCCCTAGGC
The DNA here is from genome assembly GCA_021437245.1 of Aegilops speltoides. Lineage (NCBI taxonomy): Eukaryota > Viridiplantae > Streptophyta > Magnoliopsida > Poales > Poaceae > Aegilops > Aegilops speltoides. The sequence goes on along the minus strand of JAHHZJ010000648.1, from coordinate 9,336 downwards.
CCGCTCACGAAAGCAAAGACGGTAGTACTGCGTGCCGGTGATAGTACCGCGAGGTCCATGATAGTACCGCTTGGGTTGAGCGGTAGTACCGCTCGTGACGACTTTTAGTACCGTAGGTGGAGCGGTAGTAGGGAGCGGTAGTTCCGCCGGCGCGCGGTAGTACCGCGAGGGTGCGCGGTAGTACCGCGAGGGTGCTGGAGCTTCTTCCTCCTTCTCTTCCATGCTTCTCTTGCGGATGGTGTAGTTGTTCCTTGGCGCTTGCACTCCTCCTCGTCGTCTGTAGTGTTCCGACAATACCTATGCATGCACACGGGTGGCGTGTCAAGTAGTATACCATCCTCGAAGAGGTCAAGTGAACACGTGTAAAGGAGAAGATTCACCTTTATGTATGAGAAGTAGAGGTCGCACGTGTCACTTGCCAAGCGGACTCTTGACATGGTGATGACCGTAGGATGCTCCGCATCATCCCTCCCTTGAAAAGATCCGACCTCGGATCAAATCCAAATCACCATGGGAAAGAGACGATGTCGTCGTAGAAGTGGACGATCACCAAGCATTCGTCATCTTGTAGTTCCAAAAGGGCACTCTCAATGTCGCACCGCCTTGTAATTTCTTCAAAACTAGCAAAGATAACAAGCACTTGAAAAACAAATGTGGTTGTCGCTAAAGCAAAACCAAGCATTCAAGAGGTGATTCACCCAACAAGTGTTGTCATCAAGCATAGCATATGGTTTGACAAAGAAGTGTGTCATGGCATTTGAGCATACAAATTGAGCACAATCAAGTATATCATGGGAACAAGCTAGCAAATGGGAGGTCAAGATGCAAATATATGTGATAAGAGGACAAGCATCTACCTCAAGCTCATAGCAAGCATGCATAAAGTGCTCAATGAACGGTCTATGGTAGGCATAAGAGTCATTCACAACACCAAAGATAGTGAAATGTCTAAACACATGTGGAAAGTGCAAGACAATCCAAGCATAATGTGCATATGGTGTAGTGAAGATATCGTAGCACTCAACACAATGGAAAGAGCAATTGTTCAACATGTGTGAGGCAATCAAGTCAATCATGTGACAAGCAAAGGAACATGGCATATGTGAAGAAATGGTATTGGTGCAACCAACCATATGATAGTAGCAAGTAGTCCAAGAATTGGATGCAACACACAAGGTATATATGTCATGAAGCATGGAAATGTGGCAATCATGGTAGAAAGCAATATCTCGAACATGCGTGCAAATGGTGCAAGCAACACATGAAGTATGATCCACAATATCCAAGCTCAAGAAGGATGTCACCTTGAAAGTGTGTCCTTGTGCATTCTTCACAATGCCGAAGTGGTAGGAAGTATGGTGTAGAAGCGAGTTGTGGAAGAATCTATGAGGCTCGCTCTCAAGAGCTCGAATGGTCAACTCACGTGAAGTGGAAGTCGATACGAAATCCAAGTATCCTACACATGCACACAACAAAATAAAGAGCGTATGCGCATGGTAGATAAACACATCATCCATCATGATGGTTCTCTTCTCTTGCACATAACCATTAGAAGGACAAGTGCATGAATAATATGATGCAACAATGGCGATATTCAAGGCACTAGGTATATGGTGCAAAGAGGTAAGACAAGCATGCTTCACAAGAATTGTGTCAAAATCTCCAAGTATATGCGAGAATGCTATGGGGGCAATCTCATGAACAAGAAGAGAATCATTGTTGCACTCAATACATGGCAAATCATCTAGCATGAGAGATGCAACACATGGACATATATGACACGAAGCAATATGAATTATATGCAAAGCATATAGATGGTTGTCATCAACCGCATGAGATGAGCAAGTATGACACAAGAGACAACGCATGTGAGAGGCATGAGCATATATGTCATCAACCCAAGAAAGCAAGTAGTGGAACATGGGTGATGCAACATAACAAGCAATCATAGCAATCAAGTCAAATATGCTAGTAGTGCGAAGATGCGACATACTAGAATGAATCATGGCAAATATGTCCTTGGTGCAAATAGTGGGCATGAATAATTCACATGTCATAGCACAATCATGAAAGCAAGATATGAGGACAATAGCATGGGGCACATGATAAACATGGCAATAGCAACAAGGATCTCCACCAAGCATGCAAATACACATAGAAGTAGCATAATGATGAAACATGGGTAGATGCAAGCAAGGGTCACAATTGCATGGCAAAGGCATAGAAGCAAGCATAGCATGCAAAGTGAACACGGTAAAATGAGCATAATGTGAGAAGTGGTAAATGGCCCATAGCCGTGTGAGAGCCAAGTAGAGGAGTTGCGCGTAGTCCTTGCGCGAAGGGGACGTTGGTAAGGATAGTCCATTGGATCCCAAATCGTCATTGCTCTCAAGAGCTCGTTTTGTCAACTCGTGGGATTGCGAGGTTGACAAGTATTCATGGGTACCTACACAAAAGAGACACAATCCAAAGAAATTGTGCGCGTGGTAAATGTACACATCATCCATCATGATGTGTATGTGCATGTGTGAGTTAGCACAAGATAAGCAATGCTCAAAGAAATTTGAGGCATGGTATATGAACATGTCATCCATCATGAAAGAATAGTTGTTATGTATGACACGATGGGGACACAAATTGAGAATGCAAGTATATGGCATATCAATAGTATGTTTATTCATGGGTAGCATATGGTGCACACACGTATTGGGATCATGCAATGGATGGGATTGATCAAAATCTCCTACAATGTATGAGGAAACTATGGGGTCCTCCTCATGAGCAATATCGGAAACATCACATGGAGAAAATGGACAACATCCAAAACAATGCATATCCGAAGCTAGGTGGTCATGGCATGGCATATGAGATAAATGATGCAAAGGGAGCATATCAATATCATCACAAGAAAAACAAATGCCAATAACCATGTGCTTGTCATCTATGCCATATGTGCAAATTGGGTTTATTTTAATGGCATATGCATAGTCACTATGAAGAGATTGCAAATAAGAAATATGATGGATCTCATGCATAGCATATGACAAGTCAAGCGGATTATCAAACATGATGTGACCTAAAGAATTCTCACAAGAAATCCTATGTAACATGGCATCACAACTAATAGACTCCACAAGAGAATCATCGTACTCATCATAAATGGGCAAATCATCGCATGGGGAAATCATACTAGCATGAAGCATGGCAATAGGTGGATCAACATCATGCAAGCAATCAATGTCAAGAATGTCCACTAGTGGGACTAGAGCATCACCTTCACCTATGTTACCTTTTTCATTCCACTCAAGTGGTGTAGGTGAGGTGGGAAAGACCAAATGGTGGTCATCTTCATCTTGATGGAACCATGTGGGGGGTGCATCATAATCCACCATGGCCATCGTCTTGTCCAAAGGGAGGACGAAGTTGTCGAGGATCGACGCGTCATCATAAATGGGACCTAGCACCAAACGAGAAGACACAATAGAGGTAGAGGTCAAGTTGTTAGAAATGCAAATGGCCTCACGAGACCTATCAACTATCTCACTCTCTCTATGTGGTGGTTCACTCACTCCCTCAAAATAGGTGCACTCAAACTCACGTATGGTGGAGTCACCATCTCACTCAAGTGGTGGGGGTTGTGGCTCTCCTCACATGGGAATTGTGGCAACTCATCATATATGGGGCTAGTGGTGAAGTCACTCTCACTCTCAATATGGTGGCACAAGTCACTCAAGTCATCATACGTCGCCGTGGTCGAAGGAAAGATCCCATGCTCAACCATCTCGCCGTTGCCGCCGTGGATGAAGGCCAAGATGGCACATCATCACTCTCCTCCATGACCGAAGGAAAATCCCATGCTCGATCATCTTGTCACCGCCGCCGAGATGAAGGCCAAGATGGCACATCATCACTCGCCTCCAAAGATGGAAGCATCATCCTTGCTCGCCACCTTGTCGCCGCCTCCAAAGCTTGGTCCTTGAAGGTCTCCGTAGTCGAACTCGTCGCCGCACCGCCTTGAAAAAGAGTCGGAGTAGACTCGGCACCATCAATGCCACAAAGAGGGATGGCGGTGAAGTCGAACTTGGGAGCATCGCCTTGGAGCTTGTCGGGCTTGGACATCTTGGTGGTACTAGCCTCATGCTTGTCGAGAGCTTGGTCGCCGTGAAGTTTGCTTGGGGTGGAGAAGCCTTGGCCTTCATGAGTTCTTGTTCCGCCTTTGAGAGCACCAATGTAGTAGTCGTCGATGGACTTGTAGTTCTTGAGGACGATGGTCTTGGAGATGTCGCAGTAATCCCATCATGAAGTGGAACTTCATCGAAATGGGGTCGCCCACGCCGCTCGTCAGAAGGCAATCATCATCTCCTTGAAGTACTTGTCGATGGACTTGGATCCTTGGGTAGTGTTCTCCAATTGGCGCCGGTTGTTCCGTAGGTTGGAGGCACAAACTCGCCGCAAAGCTTTCTTCGCCTTGGGCCAACTCATGTCGTAGTACTCAAGGTGTGTGAAGCCACCATGCCAATGCGTAGTCGTGGAAGTTTCTTGTGGCGCACTTCACTTGATCTTCGGAGGAACTTGATGTAGCTTGAGGTAGTCGTCCATCAAACGCTCCCACTCGAGGTACCTCGGTTCTTGAGTCCCATAGAAAGGAATCTTGTGGTCGGTGTCGAGGTCGTAGTAGCTCGTGGAAGTCGCGGACTTGAGCTTGGGTAGCTTCTCTTGAGTGTAGTCTTGAGGTTCTTGTTGGCGAAGATGCCATATGTCCGTAGGCGAAGATGCCTTGAAGTCGCTTGGCGAAGATGCCAAGGGAGATGGTGAAGTCATTGAGCGGTTGTTGATGTAGAGCTCTTGACCTTCACGTTCTTGGTGGTGATGGTGTCGATGCCGATGTGATCTTGCCGGAGATGGTAGCTCGGAAGGATGTGCTCTTGAGCGTCTTCTCGAAGATGAGGAAGATCGCTTGTAGGACTTGATGAGGGCCTTGATCTCCTCCATGCGCTTGTCCATCTTGGCGTCGTAGTTGTTGTTCATGGTATGGAACTCGTCGTTGTTGTTGTAGACCGAAGATGAAATGCCTTGCCTATCCATCACAAGACTCGAGTAGAGGTGAGTAGGAAATGAGATAAACAATACCAAGTTACCTTTTCCCAAAGTTGAGGATGTATCTCGTTTCACTCAATGTGAGATGAAAGAATAGTGGAATTGGTACCGGACTTGTTCACTCACACCTACAAGTAAAGGCTTATGGTAGAGCTCGGTGAGGATAGTGGCACAAAAAATATGATGCAAAATGTTAGCAAGAGTCAATAATGTTGAAAAAGATTCACAAATTCGCAAGCGAAACAAGTAGACCAATAGCAATGAAAGGTACACGGAAACACACACACGGATAGATAAATGGGGTCGTGCAACCAAGGAATGAGCTCAAAATGTGGAATCCACCAAAACGCTCGTGTTGCACAACTCAAGAGAGACGCTAGCACGATTGCTCAATAGGCGGATACGACACTTGTGCACAACCTATAAGATGCAAAATGGATATTCTTCTATCCCAAGTATGCTATGTATGTATGGTTCCCGATGTTTCTCTCAAGCATGATATCATATGATGTAGATTTGACAATCTTATGTGCAATGGGGTATGATGCTATGGCACTTGCTCACGAGCTCTTTGCTCTCTTTTTGCTTAAAAGCTTTTTCTTTTTTTTTTTTTTTTTTTTCTATGGCCACTTTTGTACAATGCACAAACCAAGATAGCAATTGTGTATATGCGGGAACAAACTTGAGGCACAATGGGTGATATGATACCAAGATGATATGGTATGTATGCAATGGAAGGTATGTACCACTAATGTGCACAAGTAACGTTGCCGGCAATACTCAAATGGCTAGTCTCGATAGGTAAGTGACGCAAAATGGGCTAGGGGTTAACAATGCAATTTGCAAGGGATATACAAAGGTGTCGTCGAGGTTACCGCCCTTGCGATGATGAGTGGCGGTGTTCTTGGTGTAGATACCAAGATGATGGAGACTCGTCCCTAAGTAGCCGAAACACCTTAGGAAACGGAAAAACCGCAAACTCAAAATCTCAAATGACAAATGGTGGTAGCGGAAAGCGGTGGTGGTGTTGCACTAGGCAATGTGGAAGTGGGATGATGGGCTATACACGGTGTAAGAGTTGTAAGCACACGGTCCCTAAGTAGCCGAAACACCTTAGGAGACACAAGCCACAACTCAAACAAGCTCAAACAACTATTGGGTTAAGTTGGGTTGTCGGAAGTGTATGGTGGGCAAGGTTATGTGGAAGTGGTGGCGGTGGTGGTGGTTGATGAAGAAGCAACCGTCCCTAAGTAGCCTAAACACCTTAGGAGACTCAAATCGCAACTCAAACAACCACTAATGCTATAAGGAACAAAATGGGTTAGGTTGCGGAAGTCGGTGGTGGTTATGCGGATGTTGTGGTGGAAGCCCTAGGCAAAGATGCCAAAATTCATCAAATGTGATGGTGTCAAATGAGGTTGGTAGTATTTTTGTGGGAAGGGGGATGTCAATAGCTTCAAAACGAGCTAAAGAACGTCAAAATCGGAGTTCGGATGAATTAGTTATGGGCAAAACGGTGAAACTCGGAATGCTGAAACAGTCACGTGCGGTAGTACCGCTCGGGATTTTTTTAGTACCGCGCGTGGGACGGTAGTACCGCGCTGATGGGGCGGTAGTACCGCACCGGACTTTTTTTTGTACCGCGCGGGTTACGGTAGTACCGCACGGAGGTGCGGTAGTACCGCTCGGGTCGGGAATTTTCGTAGATTGATCGGGACGCGATTTTGGGGCGGAAATGGATGATTTCGGGGTCAAAATTGAGAGATTTCGTGGATGGAAAGTGGGGAAACTTGGGGAGATGCTAGATCCACTCGAAAACAAGCAAATCCATGGATCAAATCCAACAAAACTTCATCAAACCAACAAATCACAAAAAATTTTGGGGCTATTTTTGGTGGGGATTTTCGGATTTAGGCAAGAACACACAAAATCAAGCTAGAAAAAGAGGGGTAGGGGCTCCAAAAACGTGATCAACGTGGCTCATGATACCATAATGATGTAGGGTGGAACCCTAATTCGTCGATCTTTCACGTTTGGAGGGGATCCTACGGAGAACACGATGAACACGGGGAAGAACGGAGAGAAATCACAAGGGGAAACACTCAAGAACAAGTCCAATCACACATCCACTAGACAATCAAACACACAAGATCACAAGGTACATGAACAACAAAGGAAAGATACAAGGTAAGGTTCATCTCCAAGCGGAGGTCTTGATGATATCCTAGATGGATCTTCCCAAAAGGGTCTTGATGATATCCCGCAGGATCTTCTCACATGGAGGTCTTGAACTCCATGGAGTGGTAGTCTCTCTCTCAAGAGTAGAGGTAGGAGCAAAGCTCACCCAAGAATGAGCTATCATATTTGCTAACCTTAGCTAGAATGAGGTGGGGAGTATATATAGTCTTCATCCACGGGCGGGGTAAGTGAGAGGGGGTTACATGGGCCCTAGGCCCGCTCACAGCAAGCAGCACGGTAGTACTGCGTGTGGGGTGTAGAAGATCATGAGGTCTGCAGAAGTACCGCTTAGGTTGAGCGGTAGTACCGCCGTGATTTACTTTTTAGTACCGTAGGTGGAGCGGTAGTAGGGAGCGGTAGTTCACTGGCGCTGTAGTACCGCGAGGGTGCGCGGTAGTACCGCGAGGGTGCTGGAGCTTCTTCCTCCTTCTCTTCCATGCTTCTCTTGCGGATGGTGTAGTTGTTCCTTGGCGCTTGCACTCCTCCTCGCCGTCTGTAGTGTTCCGACAATACCTATGCATGCACACGGGTGGCGGTCAAGTAGTATACCATCCTCGAAGAGGTCAAGTGAACACGCAGTAAAGGAGAAGATTCACCTTTACGTATGAGAAGTAGAGTCGACGTGTCACTTGCCAAGCGGACTCTTGACATGGTGATGACCGTAGGATGCTCCGCATCAGTAGGGCTTGTTGGGACTTGTGCATTTGCGCCAGGAGCATCTTCATGATGATGATGTCGTTGTCGTGCTTGAGCTCGTGAGGCGTTCGTCCGCCGCCGTGCACATGTTGCTTGTAGGTGACTTGCCCTTCATGACGATGTGGATCACGAATGTGATGGTGGTCGCCATGTAGATGTTGACTTGGACGACTTGCGCTTGCATCTTGTTTGCGCCCAAGACTTGTGGCTTGACCGTCGCCGCCTTGAGGATGATGAAGGGAAGAAGACTTGATCAAGGCTCTAATCTCCTCCATTCTTGCATCTTGCTCCTCTTTATGTGCGGCAAGCTTCTTGTCGATGTAGTCCCTTTTCCTTGCTTCGGAGTGACGAATGTCGATGGAGATGTTCTCGGCGCGCTCGCAATCTTGTTTGTGCGCCTTTGTATTTGTCGTTGTAGATCAAGATAGACGCTGGAGATGTAGTTGTTCACGCCGCCGTTGTTGTCGTGAGACCGGAGAGGGATGCCTTGCCTATCCATCACAAGACTCGAGCAAATATGAGTGGGAGAAAGAGAAGAACGTATACCAATGTACCTTTGACCAAAGTTGAAGATGAATCAAGTTCACTCAAATGTGGACAATGAAATAGCACTATTGGTACCAATCCTTGTCGGTTCTCACACCTACACAAGTAAAGCTTATAGTGGAGCTCGGTGAGGATAGTGGCACAAAAATTTAATGCAAAATGTTAGCAAGAGTCAATAATGTTGAAAGAGATTCACAAATTTGCAAGCGAAACAAGTAGACCAATAGCAATGAAAGGTACACGGAAACACACACACGGATAGATAAATGGGGTCGTGCAACCAAGGAATGAGCTCAAAATGTGGAATCCACCAAAACGCTCGTGTTGCACAACTCAAGAGAGACGCTAGCACGATTGCTCAATAGGCGGATACGACACTTGTGCACAACCTATAAGATGCAAAATGGATATTCTTTCTATTCCAAGTATGCTATGTATGTATGGTTCCCGGTGTGTCTCTCAAGCATGATATCATATGATGTTGATTTGACAATCTTATGTGCAATGGGATGATGCTATGGCACTTGCTCACGAGCTCTTTGCTCTCTTTTGCTTAAAAGCTTTTTTCTTTTTTTTTTTTTTTTTCTCTATGGTCACTTTTGTACAATGCACAAACCAAGATAGCAATTGTGTATATGCGGAACAAACTTGAGGCACAATGGATGATATGATACCAATATGATATGGTATGTATGCAATGGGAGGTATGGACCACTAATGTGCACAAGTAACGCTGCTGCAATACTCAAATGGCTAGTC